>PVJI01025598.1:0-20218 GCA_004026765.1 Micronycteris hirsuta | reverse complement strand
ATCCAACTTCTTTGGGACTCTCTGAGCTTCCTGGACTTCCCGAAAGTCTATTTCCTTCACCAGCTTCGGGAAATTCTCCATCATTATGTGTTCAAATAAGTTTTCAATTCCTAGGATTTCTTCTTCTCCTTCTGGCAGCCCTATGATCCGTATGTTGGGCCGTTTACAGATGTCCTGGAGGTTTCTGAGCCCCTCCTCCATTTTTTGAGTTCTTGTTTCTTCATTCTTTTCTGGTTGTATGTTTTTTTCTTTCTGCTGGTCCACTCTGTTGATTTGAGTCCCAGTTTCATTCTTATCTCTATTGGTTCCCTGCAGATCTCTCCTCATTTGTTCCAGCAATTTCGATAATTTTTCGTCGAATTCTGAAAGCATCCTTATTACAAGGGTTTTAAACTGTGTATCTGATAGCTTGGCTATCTCTTGGTCGGTTAGCTCTGGAGCTTTAATCTGTTCCTTCCTTTGGGTCATTTTTTTCCCCCCCTCGGTAAGCCTGTTACTGTAAGGAGGGCGGAGCTTTGGGGTTCACCTGGGCAGGGAAACTCCTGGTAGTTGTGCTGTGATGTAGCCTGTGGGGGATGGACCTGAGCGCACAATGGCACCTTCTCTGCTCTCCGCACCCACACCGCCTCCTGAAAGTGATTTGAGCCCCTCTGCACTGGCTCCAGGGGTAGCTCCGGGGTTGGTGGATGGGCTGCACAGCTCCAGTCCCCCGTGGGTCTCCCCAGCGAACTCTCCTGTGAGGCCAGGAGTTCCTTCCGCCGCCAGTTCCACCCCCACAGGTGCTCTCAATCTGCGCAGATGGGTTGCGCCCTGCTTTCTCTCCCCATCCATCTGCATGAGAATGCAGACCTGCCCGGTCCACCAGTCTCGGCCCGCTGGGTCCGGATGAGCTGGGCACTGGCTGCGCTTCGGTCAGGCACCCCCGTCTCAGTGTGCTGCAGCCCCACGGGAACAGCCCCTCCAACCACGGTCCTGCCGTCAGCTCACCAGGTCTCCGTGGGGTTGCCCAGCGCTCTCCCTCCGCCCTGCTCCTCCCGGCTCACCAGACTGGACGAATGTATCTTCTTTAATTCCTTGGTTGTCGGACTTCCTCTAAATACGATTTTCTGTCAGATCTGGCTGTTTTTGGTTGTATAAATTTCTGATTTTTTTCCTTGTTTGGTTGTGCGAGACGGCACGGCGCCTTCACCTATGCCGTCATCTTAGGAAGTCCCAAAACAAAAGTGTGCCAGGAGAGCCGGCCTGGATCACCCGCGGCGCCCCGCACGGTCCTGAGCACAAAGAAGTCTTAATATTTCCAAAGTTTCTTATAAGCAGCAACATTATGAAACCTAGTTAGAAGTTCATTATGGTTCCTTCCAAAGAAAGAGAATATATTCTTCACTGATACAGCTCTGTTCAGACACAAACACGTGTTTAGACACTTTTAAATGCTTACATTTGTCAATAGGTTAAATGGAGATCACTTTTTTTTTTGCTATCAGTTCCTAGAAGCTACAGAGGAGTTAGTGGTTTCTTTTGTAAAAAATATTTTTGTCACTAGTCTTTATTACTTAGAACAGTTTTAGATGCACTGCAGAACTAAACCGAAGTGACATCTGACTTCCAGTTCCACATGTAACAAGGTTGGGATTTGCTACTCCTTGCTAACAAGTAAAAATCTGAACAGATATAAGAAAACAACTGCCCTAGGAATCATAAGAGAGGTCAGGGTAAGCTCCTGCTCCAAGACTGGAGAGACAGAGGGGCAAGTACAAGGAGCGGCGCCTGGTCAGAGCAGAGACTCACGAGAGGAAACTGACCAGAGCACCAGTGCCTGTGGGAACCTCTGAACTCTACTCCACGAGCTGCTGAAAGCTCAGTGTGGACAATTCCGAGTTAAAAACTCCAGGGAGCCCAGCCCTGGGGGAGGCCCACATTTTTGTCAGTTTTACTTCAAGAAGTTCCACCAAATTCTCACAACAAATATTGAGGAAAAAATCTTCTTATCCTTCTGGCAAGGGGAGGGAAAAAGAACAATTTTTGAAATGTACCTGTATACTTTGTTGTTCTTTTAAATGTTTTTCCTTTCTATTTAATTTATTGGGGTGACACTGGTTAACAGGTTTCAGATGTACAATTCTACAACACATCGTCTGTACTATGTATTGTGGGTTCACCACCCCGTTAAGCCTCTGTCCATCATCATTTATCCCCTTTACCATCATCCACTGCCCCCCACGCCACTGCCTCCGGCAATCACCACATTGTTCTCCGTGTTCATGTGTTTTCTCTCTCTCTTTTTTCTTTGCTTGTTTCCTCTACCCACCTACCACACTCCCAGTTGTCATCCTGTTCTCTAACTATGAGTCTGTCCCTATTTTGCTTGTTAGTTCGTTTCGTTCATTGGAGTTCACATATAAGAGAAATCATATGGTATTTGTCTTTCTCTGACTGGCTTATTTCACTTAGCATGTTTTCCAGGTCCATCCATGCTGTGTCAAAGGGTAAGATTTCCTTCTTTTTTGTGGCTGAGTTTTTTATCCACTCATTTACTGATGGACACTTGGACTGCTTCCAGATGTTGGCTGTCATAATTAATGCTGCCATGGACACGGGGGTGCGTGGATTCTTTCAGATCAGTGTTTCAGGCTTCCTTGGATAAGTCGCCAGAAAAGGAATTGCTAGGTAATAAGGCAGTTCCATTTTTAATTTTTTGAGGTAACTTCATACTGCTTTCCACAGTTGTTGCACAAATCTATATTCCCTCCAACAGTGTACAAGGGTTCCCCTTTCTCCACATCCTCACCAGCACTTGTTGTTTATTGATTTATTAATGGTAGCCATTCTGAGAGGTGTGACGTGACATCTCATTGTGTTTTTAATTTGCATTTCTCTGATGATTAGTGATATTGAGCATCTTTTCATATGTCTAGTGTCCATCTGTATGTCCTCTTTGGAGAAGTGTCTATTCTGGTCTTTTGCTCATTTTTAAATTGGATTGTATGTTGTTGAGTTGTATAAGTTCTTTATGAATTTTGGATATTAATACCTGATCAAATGTAACATTGGTGAATATGTTCTCTCATTCAGTGGGTTGTTTTTTCATTTTGTTGCTGGTTCTCTTTGCTGTGCAAAAACTTTTTAGTTTGATGTAGTCCCATTATTTATTTTTTTCTCCCTCCTTGAGGAGATATATGAGAAAAAATATTGCTACAAAAAATGTTTGAGATTTTATTGCCTATGTCTTCTAGGATTTTAAAGGTTTTGAGTCTAACATTTAAGTTTTTGATCCATTTTGAGTTTATTCTTGCATAGGGTATAAGAAAGGGGTTTAATTTAGTTTTTCTGCATGTATCTGTCCAATTTTCCCAACACCATTTCTTGAATAGACTATTTTTAGTCAATCGTATGTGCTTATTTACTCTGTAGAATATTAATTGACTATAAAGCTGTGAGTTTATTTCTGGGTTCTCTATTCAGTTCCGTTGACCTATAGGTCTGTTTTTATGCCAGTACCATGCTATTTTCAGTACTATCTCCTTGTAATATAGTTTGATATCAGGTAGTGTGATTCCTCCAACTTTGTTCTTCTTTCTCAAAATTGCTATTCAGGGTCTTTTGTGGTTCCATATAAATTTTTGGAGTATTTGTTCTAGTTTTGTGAAATATCCCATTGGTATTTTGATAGGAATTTCATTGAATCTATATATTGCTTTGTGTAGTATGGGCATTTTAATGATGTTAATTCTTCCTATCCATGAACATGGTATATGCTCCAACTTATTTGTACCCTCTCTAATTTTTTTCCTCAGTGCCTTATGAGTACAGGTCTTCTACATCCTTGGTTAGGTTTATCCCTAGGTATCTTATTCTTTTTGTAGCAATAGTGAATGGTATTGTTTTCTTAATTTCCCTTTCTGTTAATTCATTATTGTTGTATAAAGGTACAACTGATTTTTAGATATTTATATGTATCTTGCTACTTTACTGAATTCATTCATTTATCAGTTCTAGTAGGTTTTTTTGTGAAATATTTTGGTTTCTCTCTCTTTCTATCATGTTATCTGCAAATAATGACAGTTTTACTTCTTCCTTTCACATTTAGGTGACTTTTATTTCTTCTTCTTGTCTCATTACTATGGCTAGGACTGTCAGTACTATATGACTAATAGTGGTGAAAGTGAACACCCTATCTTGTTCCTGACCTTACAGGAAATGTCTATGGTTTTTGTACATTGTGTATTATGTTGACTGTGGGTTTGTCATTTTTAGCCTTTATTACATTGAGGTATGTTCCCTCTATTTCCACTTTACAAATATATATTCATTGGTTTCAGAGAGAGAGAGGAAGGGAAAGAGAGAGATAAATATCAATGTGAGAGAAATATCAATTCTTTGATTCTAATAAGCTCCCTGACTGGGGACTGAACATGCAACCTAGGCATGTGCCAAGGCTGGGAATTGAAACCCTGACCTTTTAGTTTATAGGATGATTCTCCAACCAACTGGGCCACAGTGGCCAGGATATCTATTCCCACTTTGCTGAGAGTCTTTTTTAAATCATAAATGGTGTCAGATTTTTATCAAATGTTTTTTTGAATCTACTGATATCATCATGTGGTTTTTATCCTTAATTTTGTTTATGTAGTGTATCATGTTTACTGGTTTGTGAATATTGTACCAACCTTGCATCCCTGCCATGAATCCCACTTGATCATGGTGTATGATCTTTTTAATGTATTGCTTGATCTGGTTTGCTAATATTTTGTTGAGGATTTTAGATTTTAGCATCTATATTTGTAAGGGATATTGATCTATAATTTTCTTTTGTAGTGCCTTTATTTAGTTTTGGAATTAGGATAATGTGGGCCTTGTTGAATGAGCTTGAGAGTCTTCCCCCTTCTTGAATTTTTTGAAATAGTTTGAGGATAGGTATTAGTTCCTCTTTGAATGTTTGGTAAAATTTACTTGTGACACATCTGTTCCAGGGCTTTTGTTTGCTGGGACTTTTTGATTGCTGCTTCAATTTCACTAATTTTTATTGGTCTATCAGGATTTCTGCCTCTTCTTGGTTCAGCTTTGGAAGATTATATGTTTCTAGAAATTTGTCCATTTTGCCCAGGTTGTCAAATTTCTTGGTATATAGTTGTTCACAGTAATTTCTTAAAATCCTTTGTATTTCTGTGGTATCAGTTGTAATCTCTCCTCTTTCATTTCTGATTTTATTTATTTGGGTCTTCTCTCTTATTTTCTTGATGAGTCTGGTTAAAGACTTATTGATTTCATTTGTCTTTTCAAAGAACCAGCTCCTGGATTTATTGAGCCTTTGAATTGTTCTTTTAGTCTCTATGTCATTTAATTCTGCTCTGATCTTGGTTATTTCCTTCCTTCTGCTCTCTCTGCCCTTTGTTTGTTGTTGTTCCTCTAGTTCTTGCAGATGTAGGAACAAAAACCAGGCTAAAACAGGGAAATATTAAAATTTGAGACAAAAAAAAAGAAGGGCAGGAGGAAGGCAGAATAGCATAAGAGAGGGGAACAGTAAAATTTGAGATTTGGAATACCAAAGTAGTGACAATCTAGAGACAAAACTGAAGAAATGCAGCAACCACCATCCTATCCACAATTAACAAGCAAAGATTGATAAAGATGGAAAGAGGACAAGGGTATTTTAAGAGTGGGAATAAGAATGTGAGATGACCAATGACAAGAAAAATGGTTTTGAGGAGCTGAAGGGAGGAGGGATAGTAAAAGTGCAAAATGGAAACAAGTCATAGCCAGAGAGAATACAAAATTAAAATGAAAATAATAAGAGGAAAGAAGAAAGTAAAATGGGGTAAGAGAAGGGAGGGGCAAAATATGAGATCTGAAATGAACTGTACTATAAAATCTAATGACAATATGTACAGACTTGAAGGACAAACAATGAATGTTAAAAAGCTATGCAGGAGAGAAAACATCACAAATCATGAGAAGACCGTGTGGATTTCATCTCAATAGCATCTAGTATTTACCATTGTTTTTTCTCTCTGGATCTGCCTGTGGTGATGTCAGATGGTATCCCTGTCTGGCCTTAGACAGCCTATTTGAGACTTTTAGAGATCTACTGTCTGTGACTTTCTCCTACAGTTGTTAATCTAGTCACTCTGTAATCAGTAGTTGGACTTAAGCACTGCAGGGTGGGGCAGAGTAATTCCTGCACACAGTGCTATAGCTCCCCCTCATGTTGATGCCACTTGGAGGCAGGTGATCTGCCTGAGCAAGATGGCTCCTGCAACATGGGTGATGACTCAGCATAAGGATCCTCTCTCAGTTCTCTCTCCAAAGCCACTGTCCCTGGTCTTTCCTCAAGTATCTCTAGTCCACTCTGCCCTCCCTTTGCTGGAGCACAGGGTAAATGGCTGCAAATGACATTTTATGTGTTGGCCCTTTAAAAGTGTCTCTGTGACTCCAGCCATCTGTCTCTGGCAGAGAGAAACCCTGCCACTTTTCACAGCTGGATGTTATCTGGGGTCTTTTCAGGCTCTGGTGCTATAGGCTGGGGAGCCCAGCTTGGGTTTAGGGCTCATACTTCTCAAGGTGAGCTCCTTGGCCACTGACATATTCCTCTGGCACTTCAGCAGCCACCCGTAGGAGCCCAGCCAGCCCTCTTGTGTCTCCTCAGCACTCCCTACCAGTCATGTTGTGTTGAAGCTGTTTCTTCTATCTGTCTGTGGTTATAAGGCTTCTCTCCCACAATTGTTCAGTTGTTTATTCTGGATGATTTCTCTACCATTTAGTTGTAATTCCAGATTGGTCCTGGGAGGAGGTTAGTGTAGCTTCCACTTCCTCCTCCACCATACTGGATCTTTCAGTGTTAAATTCTGACTGATTTTAAAGAAACTTTACTTAGAAAATCAAGGAAAGAAACATTAGGTCAGGTATAAGGAACCACTTTTGGCTGGCTTAACGAGTTACGAGTTTATTTTTCCTTATGTGAAAGATTTCAAAGATGGCTGTTCAGTGTCCATATAATACTCTGTCATCCCAGGCTCCTTCAATCTTTTTGCTTCCCCAGTCTTAATTCATGGTTTTAAACCTTGGGTTCTTGATTTCTATCCTTGGTTTCTAACTTAATTGGTTCCTCCTCTTATGAAGTAGCACAAAATTATTATTTTATTTCAGGCAGAAAGAAGGGGGAAGGGAATAAGGACTTCTGCCAGATGAAAGAGAACGTTCGCAGTAATTCCATCTGAGACTTGAGCTTGCATCTCATTTGGTACCCTTTTCTTCAGGGGGCAGCGTAAATTGAGGTGTTTTACTGGAAACATCGCTACAGCAATAATGTAAGAATAGGGAAGAAGGGGAAACAGAATTTTTGCAGGCAACTTGCCATCTTTGCCCAAAGCTTAATTTATGGCAAAGCTCCTACTTTCAGTTATTTACCCTGTGAAGGAGGAGAACAAGATACGGATATGTAAAATGCCACAGATATGTTCTAGTGAATTGTCCTGCTTGTCGACCATAGGTAAAGAACTTTTCTAAGCAATACCCATAATATTGTATACTATCATAAATTATTCCAGGGTCATAAAATAGGACTTGTGGAGAGGGAAATGTATCCCTAGAGTGTCTTGCTAATCTCATTATCTCTAGCACCCATCAGAACTCTTGCCATATAGGTAATAGTGTTAGTTATCTATTGCTGTTGTAAGAAATTACCTCAAATTTAGTGACTTATAACAGCCCAAATATACTATCTTACAGTACTGTAGGTTAGAAGTCTGACACAGCTCTCCCTGGGTTGCATTGATTTCTGGAGGCTCAAGGGGAGAATCCTTGCCCTTGTCTTTTCCACTTTCAACATTCCTTGGCTCAGGACCCCTCCTTCATTTTCAAAGCCAGCACCATTGAATTCTAGAGCTATTTTTTCATAGTCACATCTTCCTCTACTCAGACACCCTTCTTGCCTCCACTGCTGTTAAGGATCCTGGTGATTACACTGCACCCACCAGAGAGTCCAGGATAACCTTCGTATTTTAAGGTATGCTGAATGTCGCCATTAATTTTTTTTGTTCCATGAGATGACAAATTTATAGGTTCTGGGAATTAGGAAGTGGACATCTTTTGGGAGGTGGTTATTTTGCTTATTATAGTGATGCTTGATAAATTTTTGTAAGTGATAATTATAAATAGTTCACATACTATATTTTATTTTATCCTTCCACAATTCCATATGGTGGGGAAACTGGGGTTTAAAACTTGGGCTAACTTGCACAAAATCACAGGACCAGGATTTTGCTACATCTGTGTGACATAAGAACCCACATCTGCAAACACTGTGCTAAATCTACCTCACTCTAATGAGTGAGTTTGTGAAGTGTGAGGCAAACCGGATTCTATGACAAGGTGGCATGGTTCTCATAAAGGCTAGTGCTAAATAAAGCTAGGCTGGTGACCTTCTAAAAGTAGGAAATAAAAATTTTATTGTGTTTTATGATTTAGAATTTTTCTCATCATGTACCCAAACTTGTATAGGACCTGTTCACAAGAATTATTTGCCTTTTCATCTGTACTTAGTCACACTATATAGACCTGGTAGTTATATTTTAATTAATAGTGTTTTCTCCCTTGCTTTTTCCTTTTTCAAGCATTGTTATCCTTATGTATTGGAGGAAGCTAAGATATTTTGAGCATTAAACTATTTTTAAATACATTTTGTTCCATAAATAAACCATAATAACCATGAATGATATGAGGCTTCTGAATATATTTTCACTCACCTCATCCACATTTAGTTTAGCATTCAATGTTTGTAGTGCAAACATTATACTCAATGTATACTCAAATTTATACTTAAAATATTTAGGGCTGTGAAAACCTGTGTCAGTTCACTATTATAATTGACCCTTAAAGTACAATATTGGAGAAGTTTATATTATTTCAGTCTTTTTAATGACACATTATATTTTGAGCTGCTCACATGTACATGAAAAATATTTATTTTATAAGTATTCAATGAGAATTTGTTATATTTGAATGTGGAGTGAAATTAAACCTTTGAGTAATATTTGAACTTAGCAACTTTGAGAAATGAACTTCCACAGGATAGATATCATCTGTTGCAACAAAACTTTTTATGTATTGGATTCTGATGCTTTATTGATATGGTAAATCACTTTATTTAATAATTGAAAAGATCATCTATGAAAGCGTGTATCTGATATTGGTGGGTTCAAGTAATGTTCTATTTGGGTTATGTAGAAATCATTCTTCTAGGTACTGGTTTCATTTCAGCCCTGAATCCTCTTTTCTTACAAAACGTTTAGAATGCTCCATGATTGTTCAGATAAATTCTATAAACAAGGAAAGAAGTAGGAAGATCTTCTAAGTAAATTAATATCATATCATCTTTCTATGTGATGACATTCTATGAATAAATAGTAAAGATTCATTAGTGTGGTTTTGGGGAATTATTTGTTTTACAGATAGAAGAGCTGGATGTGAGCATAATGGTTAGATTTGTTTTCTTGGTTTTTGTTTTTTAGCATTCTAGAAAATCTAGAAGTGTATATTTTGAACTTCAATATTTATAACATATATACACAAGGAGATTGTAGGTTTCAGTTTTATTCCTATCACTTTGTATGTAGTGTTGCAGAAATGTGGAGTAAAAAGGAATAGAAAAAGGAGACAAATGGAAGAGGGTTTATTATTAAATATTTCTCACTGTGGGAATTCTCAACAAAGTTACCATATAGTGGCAATATTTACCAACATTCTCCCCATTAAGAATTTTTTTCTTTTAGCCATTTGGTTCGAATTTTCAAGTGCTATTAACACAACAGTCTCATGATATACTTACTAATCAATTTTGCAATGTTATTGTTAGCACATTTAAACTATATAGAACCTCAGGTGCAGGATTATGTCTTACTATTTTGTTTTATCTCCCAGAGTTTATCCTAGTGCCTGACATGTTGGGAGTACTCAATACATGTTTTTGAATGAAGGAACGAGTACATTAAATCATAAGTTTTTTTGTCTTTTAGTTACATGAAGTGTTTTATTTATTCTTGCTGAGCTATGTTAACTCATTTATAAATTGGAAACCTGGATTAGATTATCTCTAAGGCCCCTTCTAGTGTCAACATTTTGTATCTCTGTGATCCTTTTCTTCATTGGTTGTGGTAGACGATGGAGCCTTACTCCCCTTACTTCTTCCTCAGTCATTTCTTCTGCCTGGTGGCAAAGAAGACAGACACTCCAGAGTAATAAGGTCTCTTCATCTTGGCAGGTTACTCCTGACCCCAATGATTGGTGATGATGGTGGGAGGTGGACTTTAGTGAGTGACAAAGGCTTCTAGTATCTTTTACTTTCCTAACTTCATGTTGTTTTGAATTCTCAACCTGACATCCTTAGAACTTTTTCTTTTCTTGCTGAGCTTTCTAGAGGTGGTAGAATGTTGACTGGCTCTTTCAACAGGCAACTTTGTCAGGGCGTTAATTCTAAGCTACCTAAAGCTCTCCTACTGTGACCTGAGTCTTCAGGTTTACTCACATCTTTGTAGGATTGCCATAGGTTTTAGTTTGCCTGGGGCAGTTTCAGTTTACTTGATGTAATGGTTAATAGTGCCTCTTTCACTCTCAGAAGTGTCTTGGTTTGGACAATAAATTAGAGAGTTACCCATTAACTTGGCTCTTTTTTTCCTGAAAGGTTCTCCTTGTATTGAGGTATACCATTCTGGGCAGTGAGGCATCTTAGATATTGGCAACAGCCCTGTATTCCTCCTCTGACACCTCTTGTGAGACCTCTGGCATGGAGAAAAACTGAGTTTACTCACTTTACCCAGTTTCTTGGGAAAAAAGAGTCAATTGAATTCTTCTGGGTTAAAAATTTGAACATTTTCCTCCAGGAGCTACTAAGATAGAGCAAAATAACAATAGTAACAATATATTAACTAATCACACCCATTATGTCCAATCATCTATGATGGACACTTACTTAGACTGCTTCCATATCTTGGCTATTGTAAATGATGCTGCAATGAGCATAGAGATAAATATATATTTTTGAATTAGTGTTTGGGTTTCTGTAGATAAATACCCAGAAGTGGGATTGCTGGGTCATATGATAGTTCTGGTTTTAATTTTTTGAGGAACCTCCCTACTGTTTTCCACAGTGGCCGTACCAATTTGGAATTCCAACAGTACATGAGGGTTCCCTTTTTTCTACATTCTCACCAACACTTGTTGTTTGTTGATTTATTGATAATTATTCTAAGAGAAATAAGCCAGACAGAGTAAGAAAAATGCCGTATGATCTTAGTCATGTGTGGAATCTCAGAAACAAAATGGATGAACAAACAAAACAGAAACAAACTCATAGATACAGAGAACAGGCAGATGGTTGTCAGATGGGGGGTGGTTTGGGGGACTGAGTGAAGGTAAAGGGTTTGAGAAGTACAAATTGACAGTTAAAAAATAGTCAGGGGGATGTAAAATACAGTATAGGGAATAAAGGCAATGATATTGCAATAACTATGTGTGGTGCCAAGTGGGTACCAGATCAGAAAGAGAGTTTGAGATCATGGAGGTGAAGTAGTTTGAACCATCAGGTATTCAGACTTCCATGACATGCATTTTATTGTATTTTTATTTTTATTTATTTTTTAAAGTGTTTTTTTTAAAGATTTTATTTATTTATTTTTTTTAGAGAGAGGGGAAGGGAGGGAGACAGAGAGGGAAAGAAACAGCAATGTATGGTTGCCTCTCACATGGCCCTCACTGGGGACCCAGCCTGCAACCCAGGCATGTGCCCTGATGGGGAATCGAACCAGGACCCTCTGGTTCCCAGGCCACGCTCAATCCACTGAGCTATACCTTGTATTTTTATTTTTATTTTCCATTGTTTTGTTTGTTAAAAATATATTTTGATTTAGTTGTCCTAAATTTTCCCCTTATGCCACCCTGCACGCAATACCCCCTACTACTTCAGGCAATCTCCCCACTATTGTTCATTCTATGGGTCATGGTATAAGTTCTTTGGCTACTCCATGTCCTATACTGTACTTTTTACAACCCCATGGCTATTCTGTAACAACCTATTTGTACTTCTTAATCTCCTCTCATATTCACCCATTCCCCCACAATCCTCTCCCGTCTGGCAACCATCAAAATGCTCTCTGTATCCATGATTCTGCCTCTATTCTTCTTGTTTGCTTAGTTTGTCTTTTAGATTCAATTGTTGATAGACTTGCATTTTTTCCATTTTATTGTTCATAGTTTTGATTTTCTTTTTTTCCTTAAATAAGTCCCTTTAGCATTTCATGTAATAATGGCTTGATGATGATGAACACCTTCAGTTTTTTCTTGTCTGGGAAGCTATTTATCTGTCCCTCAATTCTAAATGATAGCTTTGCTGGGTAGAGGAATTTTGGCCGTAGGTCCCTGCTTTTCATGACTTTAAATATTTCATGCCAATCCCTTCTAGCTTGCAATGCCTGTTTTGAGAAATCAGCTGACAGTCTTATGGAACCTCCCCTTAGGTAACTAACTTCATTTCTCTTGCTGCTTTTAAGATTCTCTCTTTATCTTTAACCTTTGGCACTTTAATTATGTTGTGTCTTGGAGTGGGCCTCTTTGCATCCATTTTGTTTGGGACTCTCTGTGTTTCCTGAACGTGCATATTTATTTCCTTCACCAAAGCAGGGAAGTTTTGTTTTATTGGTTTTTCAAACAGATTTCGAATTTCTTGCTCTTTCTCTTGTTCTTCTGGTAGCGCTATGGTGCAAATGTTCGACCTCTTGGAGTTGTCCCAGAGGCTTCTTACACTGTCCTCATTTTTTATTTTGGATTCTTTTTCTTTCTGTTGTTCTGACTGGTTGTTTTATGTTTCCTTATGTGTCAACTCATTGATTTGATTCTTGGCTTCATCCACTCTACTCTTGTTTCTCTGTAATTTGTTCTTTATTTCTATTAGTGTACCCTTCATTTCTGATGGGATCTTTTTTATGCTGTTGAGGTCCTCACTAAGTTCCCCAAGCAACCTATAACCAGTGTTTTGAACTCTGCATCTGATAGATTGTTTATCTCCATTGTGTTGAGTTCTTTTTCTGGAGTTTTGATCTGTTATTTCATTTGGGCCATGTTTCTTTGTCTACTCATTTTGGTAGCTTCCCTGTGTTTGTTTCTATGTATTAAGTAGAGCTATTTGGTTCTGTGTGTTAGTAGTGTGGCCTAATGTAGTTTTGTGTCCTGTAGGGTCTGGAGGCACAGCCTCTCCTATCATACAAGCTGGGTAAGTAAGGTGCTCCTTTCAAGTGGGCTAAGTACACCTCCTCTTGTAGTTGAGCCTCGGTTGCTGTTGGCAGGTCAATGGGAGGGACTTACCCTAGCCAGTCAGCTATACGGATTGGCTGTGACCACTTACCACTAACCTCTGTCCTCCATGGAGGATCAGCTGTGTAGGGAGAGGGTGGTGCTGTTCCAGTGTGGTCTGTAGCTGGCCACTGGGTGCACTGGTCCTGGGGTTCCCAGGTGGTGCAGGTCAAGGTCAACCTCTACCTGTGTTTTGCCTGGGGTCACCCTGCCTGAGCTATAAAGCAATCTGAGGTAGCTGCTACTTGTACTGGCCTTGGATTCCCAGGTGAAGCCAAGCTGTGAATCTCATCTGGTTGCTATTACTGTGGGGCCTGGGGTCACTTAGCAAGAGGTACAGGGACTAGGGACTCACTGAAGCTGGCTGTTGCTTGTTTGAGAGGATTTAGGAAGTTGTGATGCACTAGCCAAGACCAGCCATTCACATAAAAAAAGCAGTTTGGGTGGGCCCATAAATTGGGTGGGGAGTAGTCTTTGGGGATCTCCAAGGAGGGTCAAACAGTGTTAGCCAGGTTGATGAAGTCTCAGACATGGAAGCTGCTTGCTGGCTCTGTGTGGGGAGGGTTTAGAAAAGGGACAATGGCTTCTGCTTACCTTGATGCCAGACACTTCAGTCTCTCTCTGCATACAACTGGTCCTTTCAAGCTGGTAGGCCAGTGCTGGAGCTCAGTAGGAGTGGGTTTGAGTAGGTCAGCCTGTGTGTGGGTTCTTTAAGAAGAACTGCTTGGGGCTTCTGATGTTTCTTTCACTGGCTCAATCCCCACTGGTTTTTGCAGCTAGAAGTTGTAAGGACCTATCTTCCTGGCACTGGAACCCTGGGCTGTGGGGCCTGGTGTGGGTCTGAGACTCCTTACTCCTGAGATATCCTTCCGAAATTTTATCTGCAACTGGCTGAGGGTCCAGCATGTTCTGCGTCTGAGCCTCTCCTACCGGTCAGGATGGGTGTGGTTTATTTAATTCCATAGTTGGCAGACTTTCATTCTACTCAATTTCTGATGGTTCTGAGTGATGATTGTTTTATATTTTAGTTATAATTTTGATGTAGTTGTGCGAAGAGGTGAGCCATGTCTGCCTAGGCTGCCATCTTTGTATTTTTAATATTATTTCAAAACTTTTATTTCTGTAGAAGACTTTTACCTTAAAAACAAGTATGGATAGAATTGAAAGTAAAAAGCAGTTTCATGAATCTCCAGGTAGCTTTATTACTGTATCTTCTTTTACTCCTTCAGTATATAGAACAGAAAAGAGAGCGAGGTGGGCAAGAAAGGAGAATATATGATTTCATTGTTGCTGCCTTGCTTATGCTGGCTATGTGTTACAAGCAAACCATAGGCTTCATTTAGACAGAAGTGAAAGATATCAGCTTTGGGTGTACTACTCTGGGTTCTATTTTGGAAGATTAGCATTTGGTGGGATATTCCTTATAGCCCAGAGCAGGGGCTGAGGGGCTGGGAAATGTCCCTGACTTTGCTCATTTTTAGAGAACCTCTTTGGAAGCTTTTATCCATTCAGCTAGGTGTAGCCTGGAGGCATTAATGCCAGAAGCTTGGGCCCTCAATGCCAGGAGACCTGCCCTTCACCCCAGATAAGGATCTGGTTTCCCCTCTCCTCCCTTCCATCTGCCTTTTTTGTACTCTTAGTACCTTACATTCTATAGGTAATTTTCTGCTGCACACTCTCTCAGAATATAATTTACTTTTAGACTTCAGAGGATTTTTAGCTTATGTTCTGTCTGCCGATCCTACATGGTTTTCAGACATTCATTTATATTCATGTAAGTATTCAGACTATTAAAAACTACCCATTTATTCACACAGTAAATTTTTATGGAGTTTTTAGTTATTTGCCATGACTTTACTAATGCTAGGATGTAGCAGTAAAGAAAAAAGCCCTCATGGATCTTGGATTCATGGGAGAGAAGAAGTGAAGAATGATGCAATAAACAATAAATGTAACAAATAAGCAAAATGTATAGTGTGTTAGGAGCAAATAAATGCTGTATTAAGAAGAGAAATTAGATCAGGGTATAGATCAGGGTATGCGTGTGGAGTGGGAGCAGTGGGAGAACAGAGGACAGCAGACAATTGTCGTCATCAGAGTAACCCGGAGAGGCTCATAAGCAAGGTGACGTTTGAGCAAAGACTGACAAAAACGATGTGAGAGAACTGGCCAAGCAGTTATCTCCCCAAAGAATATTCAGTAGAGGGAAGAGCAGCAGCGAAGGTTGGAAGCAGAAACACGCCCGGTGTGTCCAAAAAGCAGCAAGGAGGCCAGGAAGCTGGAGGGAGTAAATGAAAGGGAGAGCGACGGTCAGAGAGGTCAGAGAGGTGACAGAGGCCAGTCATTTAGGGACTTGCAGGCCATCACAAGGACTTTGGCTGTTATTCTGAGTGTTGTGATAGGGCATTTCAGGATTTGTAGCGTGAGAGTATCGTCATGTACCTTATGCTTAAAAGGATCACTTTGACTTTGTGTTGAAAATAGACCATGAGTGGTAGGTGGGTGAGTCAGGACAGACGCAGAAAGATCAGTAAGGTCTCCAGGCAAGATGATGGTGGGTTGGACTGAAGTGGTAGCAGAGTAGTCAGATTCTTTGGATTTATCCTGAGACCTTTAGTTTGGATGTGTGGTGTGCAAGACAGAGAAGAGTCAAATATAGCTATGAGGTTTTTGCTTAAATATTTGGAGTATTGGAGTTTCCAAGACAGTTTAGTACTTTTTAATTAGTAACTTTATTAATTTATAATATGCAAGTGTTCTCATTAGTGCTTTTCCAATAATACATCTGAAATGGAGATTGGGTCCAAATACAAAGGGTATGCAGCAGGCAAAGTAAATTTCTGTCTTAGTAAAGGTTGTCTTGATAATGTCTTAGTACTTCCCCTCATTACAAATGCACACTCAAACACAGGGACCACAAATTATTCCTCTTGTATTTTTGGTACCTATCACAGTTCCTGTCAAAAACTTTATTTCATCAAATATATGGTTATTGATTTAAAGATGAAATGTTATTTTATGTACTACCAGTAAATGCTACCACTTATTTAGGTGAGGTATTACTTTAACTGGAATTACAATTTAATTTTATTGACATGATATTTATTAAAAGAGCTATTTTGGACTATTAGATATATTGTCTTTAGGGGCATTTGTTGGCATGAGATAGGCAGTGCTTTTCATATATATATATATATATATATATATGTAAAAAAATTTAATACAGCTTCATCTACTTGTTGTTGTAATTCTTCCTTTGCTATTTAAAGAGCACTTGGTGCCCTGGCTGGTGTAGCTCAGTGGATTGAGCATGGGCTGGGAACCAAAGGGTCGCTTGTTCAGTTCCCAGTCAGGGCACATGCCTGTGTTGAGGGCCAGTTCCCCAGTGAGGGCCATGTGAGAGGCAACCATACATTGCTGTTTCTCTCCCTCTCTGTCTCCCTCCCTTCCCCTCTCTCTAAAAATAAAAATAAAATCTTTAAAAAAAAAAGCACTTGGTGATACTTTGCAAAAAAAAAATAGAATTTTAATCATTCTCCCAGCTATGAATATGTGCTTCATTAATATTAAATGTATGCCTTGTCACACAGATTTCTTTTCTGCATATATAATAACATTAATTTTAATGGTGGATCATAGTTTAATCTTTTTGAAGGTATTTTAAACAATTGAACCCTACAATTAGTAGAGTTCAATTAACAGTGCACATAACTCAATTGAAGAGATGAAAATATCAGGAATTATGGCTGAGTTCCATGCAGACTCTGAAAACTATTATCACAGCTGCCCCCTGGCCAACAGTGATTCAAGGATGTCATTTATTGTCAGAAACATTCTGATATCTGTGTTATTAAAATGTGAAAAATGCACACCTTAGAATCAATTAAATAAGGTAGTAAATATTCGACAAATGTTTGAGTGCCTGCAGCGTGATTCCTCTGCCCCTGTCGCCCCCGTGTGTTCCTGTTTCCAGGCTGCACTGTGTTTTGACCTATGTTATAAAGTTCAATGCATGATTTCTATTTTCATTTTTTGTGTGTGCTCGGCATTCTTTCCTATGGGGAACTACTTCTTTCAGCTATGGTCTGTCCCTGTGGTGGGATCATGCCAGATGTCAACTCCCTCTCTCCCCCAGACGGGCAACGGGAGCATGTGCATTTACTCCATGGGACCTCCTCCGTCAGGCCGTAGTGATCAGTTCACGTGAGCCAAGCCAGGTCAGACACCGTTCCCCCAAGTCAGGAAACGAGGTTTCTTGTTCACCGTATACAGGGATCGTTTACTTGAGGATGACATCTGTAAAGAAGAAACCAGAATTGAGATGAAGACGAAATTCTCTGGCAAACTCTGGTCACCTCTCTAACCATAGTTGAAGCTAGATTTATTTTTTGAGTATTCAGTTATATGGCCAGTATTTTTTTTTTTCTTAAGGTAGACTGAATTCATTCAGTTTCTTTGGTTTAAAATGGAAAATGCCAGCTGGGTAACTCAGTTGATTAGAGCGTTCAACCTGATATATCAAGGTTGTGGGTTCAATCCTTGGTCAGGGCACATACAAGAATCAAACAATGAATGTCTCTCTCTCCTTTCCTCTCTCTCTAAAATCATTAAAAAGTAAATAAATAAAGCAGAAAATGCCCTTATCACTATAGAAATATTTTCCTGTCTGCTGCTCCCGACCCTCTTGCAGTAAATGTCCCCTACAGAGCAGAGGCTGACATTCAGTTACCATCTTCACTCCATCTGACTCTAGGAGTTGGAATTCTTACTGTCACCCTTAACCCTCTTTTCTCTGAATTACTGCATTAATCCAAATTGATTTTATAGTTAATTGTTGAAACCAGAGGTATAAGTTAAGATCTTCACTTCTTCTAGGTCAGGTTCCCAGCTCAGCTTTAGTCATTGAGCAGTAGATGGTAGCTTCTTGCTCTCACATACTTTTGACAAACTCAGACTCCCGCTTTTGACAGAAGCCGACTTACACTGTCTTTTTCAAAGCCTAAACACTCTTTGTGCCTCCCACAAAGCTTTGGCCACTTTTACTGTCGAATACCTCAAACCCTCAGTTCGTATACATAGCATAGAGGCCTGTGATGCTCCTAAACTTATTTGAAGGTTAAAACTGTTCCAGGTCAGGTTATAAACTCCAGCTATTTTCCAAAAATTTCCTTGGTGACTCAGATATTCTCACTGCAGAGATTCAAACCCTGCCACCATTTCCTAATTAGACTGCTGTGTCATGTATGGCAGTATTGTATTGTGTGGATAAAGATAAATTTTAGCACTAGAGAAACCTGGGTCCAAGTCTTTGTTCTGGCCTTTTTATTCTAACGCCCTGGGTAAATTGTTTTAACTCTCCAAGCCTTAATTTGTAAAATGCGGATGGAAAAATTGCTCCTAGCTGAAATAATTATAATGAAATTTAAATGTATCTCTGTATTGATCTATAGTTTATCTATCTATCTATCCGAATATATCATATCTGGCACTTAGCAAGTTCTCACAAATGGTAGCTATCATTAAAAATTGCATATGATATTTCTGAATGGCTTACTGTCTGGCTTTTTTTAGATTGAGTTATATATCACACGTCTTTAATTGTTCCTATTATTTTTCTTATTCTTTCACATATGCACAATGCCAAAACATTCATCCTAATCTAAGGCAGCAATGTTGGGTCCTTGTAAAACAAAAATCCTTTTAATATTGCAGGTAAATCCACATACCTGGCCCTAAAATAAAAACATAAAACTCTGAAAGTAGACTCAGAATGGTAATGGAATTTATTACCTAAAAGACAGAACTTGGCCAGGTTCTGCCATCTCTTACAGGTTCAATATGTCTCTCCAGAATTCTTAGCTGCAGATAAAGTAATCCTGTATGATTTATATGGCCCCAGCTTAAGAAATCTACAGGAGGGTAGGTCTATGCCAATTCTTTATCTTAGGCCCTTTGTTGGTACTAACTCTGTGTCCAAAAAGATGTGAGGTAAGGCATAAAGGGTTTTTCTCTCAATGCAATTTTTACTTGCTCAGTTACTTCCTCAGTATGTAGTGATATTTGCTGAGCTATACTATTTAAGGATTAAAAAAAAAATAGTCTTCTTAGTACTTGAGAAAAGTGCTAGATTGATTGCCAGGAAGCTTATGTCCTCTTAACGTATTATAATTAACTAAATTCAGTCTCTTCTTTGCCAACTTCTTTTACCTATCAGAATTACACAGCCTTAGGAAAACTGCTGTCAAACGTGAAAAGTCAATCCTTGCATTTCTTAATACTATAGAAGAGAAAAAAAGATGATTAAAGATTTAGACCTATGGTAAAATTATTAAGAATTATTTATTATAGAGCTTGGTTCTTAACCTTTGTGGGTCAGAGACCTCTTAGAGAAATTCATGAAAGCTTTAGATACTCTCCATGAAAATACACAAAGGCAAAAAAATTCTGTACCTAATTTCTGAGATATATTGAATCAGTTGAAGCTTATCCAAGTTAAGAATCCTTCTTAAAATCATAGAATATTAGAAAAGTACAGGATGTTAGAGACCAGTTAGATCAATCTCCGGCTTAATGTGGGGTGTTTCAACTCAGCACCCGACGTTTGAACTGGATACTTCTTCGCTGTGTGGGGCTGTCCCGTGTATTGTGGGATGCTTAGTGGTGTCATTTGCCTCTACTCACTAGATGCTAGAGTAGGGGTGGTGGCAGCCAGGATAATTAAAAATGTCCCCTAGGGGACACAATCAATTGAGATCCACTAGTCTAACTTAAAAATCACTTCCATTTTCATAGCAAGTGTCTGTTCCCTAAGGGCATGTTCATTAACTCCAAGTTGATATGTTTCTTTTAATTTGAATCTGCAGGAAGCAGAAGTTGAGAT
>PVJI01025597.1:0-20228 GCA_004026765.1 Micronycteris hirsuta | reverse complement strand
CCAGTGTTTTAAACTGGGCATCTGTTAATTTGGCTATCTCTTCGTTCGTTAGTTGTAATTTGTTCTGATCTTTCGTTTTGGCCATTTTCATTCTTTTTTATCTTGGCGCCCCTGTCGGAGTCTTAGGTGTTTGTTGGTGCCTGGCAACCTGGGTCGCTTTTTTGTGACGTTTCCTCTGGGGGTGGGGCCTGGGAGGGAGCAATGGCGTTTGCCGTTCACCGCCACTCCCTATCACCCTCTGCTCCCCAGTTCCCCACTGCCTTTTCCGCCAGTCTCGGTCCTGCTGGTTCCCACTGGCCTCTCCAGATACGCCGCCAGCCTGCGAGGTTCACCTGTTGCTCGGGGTAGTGTTTTGTTTAGGTGCTCCCGGGGTGAGTTCCTCTGGGCAAACTGCCTCTCACTCCGCTCCTCCGCTCGGTTCTGCCCCGCTTACCGGCCTGGATGTACGTCCTCCCCAACTTCCTGGGTGTTGGACTTCCCTTCAGTTTGATTCTGTCCATTCTGGTTGTTTATTTTTCGCTACTGAGTTCGTTGTTTAAACTCTCTGGTTGTGAGCGGCGGTGCAGTGCATCCACCTACGCCACCATCTTGGCGGAAGTCTATTTTTAAAGTTTGTATTGGTTGATTTTAGAGACAGAGAGAGAGGAACAGGGAGAGAGAGAGAAACATCAATTTGTTGTTCCACTTATTTAAGCATTAACTGGTTGCTCCTTGTATACGCCCTGATTGGAGATCAAACCCGCAAACATGGTGTATCAGGACAACGCTGTAACCAACTCAGCTACCTGGCCGGGGCTCGTAGGAAGGTATTGCTATTTCAATATTATAGAGAAGGAAATCACAGGTTGGAGAAATAAAAGAGTGCGTGACCAGAAAATTGCAGAGCTGGGACTTTAAGATGAGTCATGATTCGACTCTACTGCTTGGCCTTCCAGCATGGTAGAAACGTTGTAGCGTTTTTATCAAAAGGCACTGATCTTGCAGAAAGAGGGAATATCGGCAGGAGGCCTACAGCCCAGGGGAACAAGATGAATGGACAGAAGGAAAGGCAGAGAAAAGGAAGCAGAATTCTACGAACAGAGGACCACAGCATTAGCATGATGAAGGAAATCACGACAGTGGGGGACACGGGCAGACAGGCATGGGGATGGAGTGGGACTCCGAAGGAAAGAGGCTTTGAGCCACAATAAGCACCCCCACTAGGTCATTCTAAATTAGGAGCTTCGCCACCCCAGTGATGGAGGGACTGCTCCTCGGGCTCCCTCATCCTCCCTCCTTTCCGATGTCGTTTTTCCCACCTGAAGGGACCAAAGACAAAACAAAACCTGAACAGTGTCTTTATTTTCAGCACAACCTCTCACCCCACCTCTACTCAACGTCTCTCCCTCTGGCCCCCTGCATCTCTCCCTGTGGTTCCCAGCATCTCACTCTATGGTCCCCAGCATCCCTCCCTCTGGGCCCCAGCATCTCTCCTTCCAGTCCCCCACATCTCTCCCTCTAGCCCCCTGCATCTGTCCCTGTGGTCCCCAGCATCTCTCCCTCTGGCCCCCTGCATCTCTCCCTGTGGTCCCCCTGCATCTCACTCTATGGTCCCCAGCATCTCTCCCTGTGATCCCCAACATCTCTCCCTCTGGCCCCCTGCATCTCTCCCTGCAGTCCCCAGCATCTCTCCCTCTGGCCCCCAGCATCTCACCCTGTGGTCCCCAGCAGCTGACCTGGGAGAACATCATATGGAGCAACCTTGATCTTGCCTTTCTTGCCCCCTATCCAGCCCTCCTCCTCCAACTGACCTCCACCCCTGGCTTTTCCCTGAAAGAGATTAATCCCCAGTAATCAGCCTCCCCTGATGAAGACATTCAAGTATCAAGCAGCACAGTTAAACTCTTTATCCCCAGCTTCTCCATTCTAGAGTAGGAATTTGGCTTGATTTCAAATAATAAAATGCCCTCAAAGTGTTTTCCGAAAATAAAAGCACCTCTTCCCCTTCGGATGAATTTTTCCCCCATCCCTACTACCACCACAACAAAAATACTGCTTGCCTAAACAGTTTGCATCTCCTTTTCATCACCAAGTTTCAGAAACATTGGTGCCAGGTCACAAAGCATATCCAGGGGTGTCCAACAGGCAGCCCGCAGGCCACACACAGCCCAGGATGGCTATGAATTCGGCCCGACACAAAATCATAAATTTACTTAAAACCTTTTTTTTTTTTTGTCGTCGTGGCTGGTGTGGCTCAGTGGATTGAGCACGGGCCTGCAAACCAAAAGGTCATCGGTTTGATTCCCAGTCAGGTCACACACCTGGGTTGAGGGCCAGGTCCCAGGTCGGGGGTGCATGAGAGGCAACCACACATTGCTGTTTCTCTCCCTCTCTTTTTCCCTCCTTCCCCTCTCACTAAAAAGAAATAAAATCTTTTTTTAAAAAGGATGTAGCTATAACATTTAAAACAAACAGACAAAAAAAAAACACCTTTTTTTTTTGCTCATCAGTTTTCATTAGCATTTGTGTATTTAATGTGTGGTCCAAGACAACTCCTCTTTTTCCAGTGTGGCCCCGAGCCGCCAAATGTTAGACACCTTTGAAACATTACCATTTTTGAAGCATCTTTATGGGCTCCATTTCCCTGCCCTACTAAGGCTAGCTCAGTGAGAGGCCCCACATCATGTGCAAGAAGAAATTGCTTTTCATGTCACCGTGCTTTTTGCCCTGGGAAGAGGAAGAACTCAGCAAAACCCAGAGCGATGTCTGCCATCTCTAATTGTAGCCCCAGCTACCAGAATGTTAACTTGTGGTTCCAGGGAGGTATTTTCCTAATCATCATAAAAAATAGTATATATCTTTTCATTTGCCTTTCCCTCAACGAGGCCCAGAAATTCTCCCAAACTCAAAAGAGAGAATTTCAGTTATTTTCTACTCTTTTGGTAATGAGGACAAGGTCAGTTGTGTTTTTTTTTTTTTTCTTTAGGGGAACAATTTGTGTCCTTGTTGTGACAGCTAGAGAAAACTGAATAGAAAGATATTTTTTTCCAGAATGAGTGTGCAGAGACCATTGGCTATCATGTCAACCACTGTTTATTCATTCTTTTGCCAAACTATTTCTGAGCAAGTCGATATGAGCCAGGCACTAGCCTAGCCACTGGGGCCACAGAGATGAATACGACGTGAGCTCTACCCTAAAGAAGTCCGCAGTATGCTTACAGCCCAGATGAGGCAAAAGAAAACTCCACTGTGACGTGACAAGGGCGATGGGAATGTGAAAGGCATGCACGCAATGCTTCCCAGGCACCTGGGGGGTTCTCCAACCTGGACAGATAGAGGAGGTGGTCAGGCACGGCTTGGCAGGACACAGCTGATATTGGTGATCAAATACCAGTCACGGTTTATCTGTCTCGGAATGCACAAATGGAGGGCCCTGCGTGCCCTTCCAGAAGTTTTGGCTGTAGCCTGAGATGAGCTGAAGGCCACTCACTTTGTAATTCTGAACAGGCCATAGGAAGGCTCACATATGAAATTCCTTCTGGGTCTCTTGGCCTGAGATTCTAGGGTACTTCATTCCTGTTAGGGGAAGGGAAATCAGCCTTTAGACAGAGATCAGCAGACCAGGAGACCAACACGTCAGCTCTCAGAGAGTTCTTGGTTCTAATGTCCCTGAGCCAATGAATCCCTGTGTGTCTTGAGGAAAGCTCTTTAACCATCTTGTTTTGAAAAGAAGTGATAAGCAATGAGACTTCCTCTCCAGCGGCCAAAAGACCTGAGAATTGGGCTGCTGTGTCGGGCCCCTGGCTGGTGGGAGAGATACAGCAATGCTTTGTTGAGCATGCCTAAAGTGCCGATGTGAAGAATGACTGCGGAATGATGGAGACTTAGGGAGATAAAAATTACAAAATGTCCTACTGTGATTTATATTGAGGGAAAAGGCAAAAAGATACCTATAAGATAGTATGTTCTTTTTTTTTTTTTTACAAAGATTTTATCTATTTATTTTCAGAGAGAGGAGAAGGGAGGGAGAAAGAGCAATGTATGGTTGCCTCTCACATGGTCCTCATTGGGGACCTGGCCCGCAACCCAGGCATGTGCCCCAACTGGGAATCGAACCGGGACCCTCTGGTTCCCAGCCCACACTCAATCCACTGAGCTACACCAGCCGGGCAAGACAGTATGTTCTTAAGATGAAAATTAAACCACGTAGTAAAAGAAAACATTTAAAAACGTAGACAGAAGTTAAATACGATAGAAGAGAACTTTTTTCAAAATTGTATCAAGCTATTGGACACCCAGTGATTAAAAAACTGAAATTTGCATCCATCTTAGAAAGGGTCAAGATTTCTTTCTAACCATAGCTAAAACTCCTTTCAGGTAGATGGAGGTCTGACAAGTGTCTTACTGTTGTGGTCACCCTTATAACTCAAAGTTAGCTTTAAAAGAAAAAAAAGTTTCCTGAGTAAGAGCCTAGTGCAGGATCTTTTTTTTTTCTTTTTTAGTATTTTATTTATTTATTTTTAGAGAGAAGGGAAGGGAGGGAGAAAGAGGGAGAGAAACATCAATGTGCGGTTGCCTCCCATGTGTCCCCCACTGGGAACCTGGTCTGCAACCCAGGCATGTGCCCTGACTGGGAATCAAACTGGCAACCCTTCGGTTTGCAGGCCCGCACTCAATCCACTGAGCCACACCAGCCAGGGCCTAGTGCAGGATCTTTAAGGCAAAGAACACTGAGCTGCAGAGAGCAGGTAGGTAGGTACCTGGCATCTTCCCTTTCCTTGACTTCATGTCCCTCAAGCTTCCAGAGGAGCATAATTTGAGCCTGTTTGGAGATCAGTGCCTGTGCAAAAGCCTCATCTTTCACTCCTGAATGGAAGGAGGGAGAAGAACTTCACTACTTGGAGAAAAACAAAATGTATTCAAAGTCTGGGTCAGTTGTTTGAAAATGTAGCATGTCTGCTTGGGCACAAAATTGTAATGAATATCTATCTAATCCTACTGTGGGCCAAGTACCCCTGTAAGTCTTCTGCCTGTTATCTGCCTTCTCACAGCTAATGCTTTGAGGTAGATGCTTTGATTATTCTCATTTTACTGATAGATGTGGAAACTGAGGTATAGAAAAGCAACTGGTCTAGCTATGAGGGATTCATGATGCCTGAGACGCTTGCTCTACCCTCCAAAACTGTAAGTGGCAGACCAGGAATTTCATCCCATGTCCTGGTGGCTCCAGAGACATGCCACTAACCATTAGAGCAGTGCTTTGTTTTGTTTTATTTTCCAGCCAGGGGTGGTTTTGTCACCCAGGGGACATTTGGCAATGTCTGGAGACATTTCTGGTTGTTGCATCTTAGTGGGTGCCCTCTTCCCACAAGCTTGGCCGGAAGACAGGAACAGGGAAAAAGAGAAAATAGGGTGGGCAACACCAGGCAAGTCCCCAAGATCATCAACCTCAATGGCAGGGCCAGAACCCACTAGGACTGTTCAGGCGAAAGAGCGGAAGGTAGGAATGCATGGAAGGGGAGCAACATAAACAGTGAATAATACACAGGTGACGCGCAGGCTCAGCGAACTGAGTTGTTAATGCAATGAAAATTTCTGGGGTTCCGAAAATACCTGTGTACAGTCTGCAACTTGTCACGATTAAGTCCACTGTGAGATTTTCTTTATCTGTTTAGTGAGATTGCTCTGAAGTACCATGCTCATCAGAGGACTTAGTTTTACTAAATCGACAGAAAATAAATTTTAAATTTGTCCCAATTCTCCCAATTTTGGGAAGAGAGGACAAAATGGAAGCCCCACACACCATCCCAAAGGTTTTCAGGACATCAAAACCTTGATGCGGCTGATCCACTTAGCTTGTTAACAGACTAAAATTGCACTGAAATTACTTCCATTCCACGCAGAAGCCTAAATAGGAAAGAGATCCTTTTAAGAAACAGCAATAAACAGTAAACCATACAGGTTAACAAGTAGCAAATGTAGAAATAAGTATCTAGCTCCTCCACCTGAATTAGTCCTTTTTAGGTTGGAGCAAAAATTAAAGACAAAGTCTTACTTTCCCAAGTATTCAGCTACTCTGAAGCCACAACAGTAATCTTCCCCTCACAATAGGGGCTGAAGGACCCAAGCAAAAGGTGGCACGGCTTTGGCTCTTCCCGCCCGGGCTCCAGCGCTGGCCCCGCCCCCTTACAAGGAGTCCCCGCCCTTTCCGGGCCCGCCTCCACAGGCCCCGCCTTCTCTGCTACTCGATCCTGCTCGCGGCTCCGGTGTGCACTGAAGATGGCGGCCACCCTGGGAAGGTTGCTTCGGGCTACGGTGAGTGGCTGCCAGCTGAGAGCAAATGCGGAGGCACTGTGGTGGCTCCAAGAACGTGGCTCCCAGACTAAGTCCCACTCCTTTGCGGTCCGGGGGATATTTCGCTCTTCTTGGAAGGTGTCAGCGGGTAACGGACCCAGCAGCCTCCTCTAGGGAAAGCTCCTCGCGCCTGCGCAGAACTTGCCTTCCCCGGCCATCTCCTCGTGGTCCCCTCCCTTAATGCATTCTCTCTCGGAGTCGCAGGTCCCCAGTCCTCTCTCTACCTGAGCACACGGTCGTGATCTTGGAAGCGGGCGACCTGCCTGGTTCTGTAACAGACTCTATGACCTTGGAAAGTGACTTCGCCTTTCCGAATCTCAGTTCACTTTCCTTACCTTCAGCTGGAAAGAATGATGCCTACATCAAGGTGTGGCTGGGAGCATCCACTAACTGCTGGATGGAAACCAAAGTGCTAATGTAACCAAAGTGCTAAAACGCAAAAGGCGCTTTTCTCCCACCTCCAAGGTTTGCCCCCACGCTTTTCTACTGGCAAAGCCCAGTACCCTCGTGCTACCCACCCACCCCCTGGCGGGGTTCAACGCAGGCTTTTCTTCCTGAGTCATGCTGGGCACTAAAATTGAGCAAACATTTCCCTTGAGCCCCATCCAAACTTTCCTAGAGGCTGAACTTTGCTCTACTTGTTTGCTTGTCTGTGGGGCTGGAAAGGCCTTGTCTTTTCTAAGGAAAACCTTGACATGGTGGAATGTCTCAGCATTTTCGTCCTGGCAAAAAGGCTTAAATACACCGGGCCTGGCCAAGTCCTCTTGGTTTTTGAACCCTCCGTGTTGCTTTTAAGAGCATGGAGTCTTTCTTTATGCCCTCCCTTGCAGTGTTGTTGTTTTTTTAAATTTATATATTTAAATAAACACTATATATGTTTAAGATGTACAACGTGATAATTTGATATACATACACTTAATTAAATGATTACTGCAGGCAAACTAATGAACACCTCTTCACGTAGTTACCTTTTTGTGTGTGTGATGAGTGCCCCTGAAATCTGCTCCCCTGGCACATCCCCAGTGTTCAGTACAGTGTTACTCTGTATAGTCATCACGCTGTACATCAGCTCTCTGGCCTTACTCATCCTGCCTAACTGCAACTGTGTACCCATGACCAATGCCTCTTGCATTCTTGAAGGAGGAGGAAGTAGAAAGGAATGCTAATAACCTGGAGACCCAATCCATGCTCTTAGAGTTTTGGTTTGGTGTGTGGTTCATAGGAACAAGGACAGCTGAGTCCCCCATTGGCCTGTGCCCTTTCAGCCGGGCCAGCCTTTAGCCACCATTCTGGGACAACTTCCTAATATAAAGTGTTTCTCTTACCAGGCTGCGCGACACGTGAGCGCTGTTCCTTGGGGCATCTCTGCCTCTACAGCCCTTAGGCCTGCTGCTTCTCAAAGAAGAACGGGCTTGACGAATGCATTGTGGTCTGCTTCCAGTCAAGCCAAATTTGCCTTTAGCACCAGTAAGTGTTATGCCTGGTGTTGACTCAGGCAATGGAAACATGAGACGTCCTCTCTGGGCAGGGGCTCTGAACCCTGGCTGTGCATTAGTTTAGAAACACACCCTGTCCCAGGCCCACCCCGGACAAATTAAGTCACTCTCTGGAGTGAGGCCAGGATATCAATATTTTTTAAATCTCACCAAGTGATTTTGCCCTGGCTGATGTAGCTCAGTGGTTTGAGTGCTGGCCTGCAAACTGAAAGGTCACCAGTTTGATTCCCAGTCAGGGCACAGGCCAGGTCTCCAGTTGGAGGTGCATGAGAAACAACTGATTGATATTTCTCCCTGCCTTCCTCTCTCTAAAAATAAAAATAAATAAAATCTTTAAATAAATAAATAAGTAAAATCTCACCAAGTGATGCTAATGTGCAGCCAGGGTTGAGAATCACTCAGGCAAACTGCCCTTGTGTCCATTTCCTTGTTGGTTACCACAGGTTTGAATCTTGTTTGAGGGACTTTGGTGGGGGTGCAGGGGGGGGATGACTCAGATGCTCCTGTGGCAGGGAGGCGTGTGCGGTAAGTGGGAGTGCCAGGCAGCCTGTCAGGAACGAGGCTTTTGGATTCAAGCCTGTGCGCAGGCTCCAGTTGGCCATGGTAGTCCCTGGACTCCTCCACAATCTCAGTGAAGCATAGCTATTTCTTGAGATTTACACTCTGTTTTCTAGAATGTGGGCTTGGCTAAGATTACCTGAGCAAAGCCTTTGTTTATGGGTGAAATGTTCTAAAACGGTCCCCAATCTCCAGCCCGTGGACCAGTACTGGTCTGGGCCTGTTAGAAACCAGGCCACGAAGCAGGAGGTGAGCTTGAATGTAGTGCTTGAATCATCCCGAAAAACCATCCCCTCACCTGGGTCCACAGAAAAATTGTCTTCCCTGGTGCCAAAAAGATTGGGGACTGCTGTTCTAAAAAGTACAATTTTACCACTGTGGAACCAGTGGTAAAAATTTCCGAGTAGTGATTTGATGCCACACATTTCAAACTTTCTTTGTTACCTATTCCAAATTCCCACTTCCAACAGCTCCTGTAGTTTCTGCGCCCGGGCATTTTGACACGAGATCTGTCTACTCCCTTGATCTCCTTTGTCCCTTATTCATAGATAGAAGCAAGTCCTTTCTCGTTCTGACACAGCTCTTGAATTCTTTTCATTCTTCCTGCCACACCCTTCCCCTCCATACTTCTCACTCAGATAAGGACATCTCCTAACTTCAGTTGCCCCTGGGGCTCCCCTCACCCTCCCCCGCCAGACTAATCTCCCTGAGAACCGCCAGCTTCCATCTCCTACGAGAAAACCTGCAGTAACTCCTTTATCTCGTCAAGAACACTCCTCACCCTGACATTTCGGGTCTGTAAGAGCATGGCCTTCAGCCATTCTTGCTTTGTCTGCCACTCCGCGTCCTCCCACACTTCCCTGCTCTCCCCGTTCCGATCACACTGCCGGGCCCAGACCCCTCACGTGCCCTCGTCCTTCCTCCGTGCCCCTGGCCCTGTCCCGTCTGAGCCATATTTAGGAGCCATATCCAGTCTCGTGTCTTCCTTGATTCCATCCCTACCATCTCCGGTCATCTTTTCTGCTTTCTGTAGCACTTTTCAATGGAATTTGTGTACCGTCTAGACCTATGGGGGGAAAAATAATTTACATAAGGCGTACAGTTGAACTGAATCTTCTAGTTAATTTATACGACAAATTAATTATTGCGAGAGCTTTAAATAAGATCAGATGGGTGCTTGCATTAGCAGATGATGAACTCTGTGTATCTGTGGGTTTTTTCCAGGTTCCTCCCACCACGGCCCGGCCGTCACCCAGCACGCGCCCTATTTTAAGGGCACAGCCGTTGTCAAGGGAGAGTTCAAAGAACTAAGCCTCGATGACTTCAAGGGGAAATACTTGGTGCTTTTCTTCTATCCTTTGGATTTGTGAGTGTCATTTCTGTGATGCCTTAATGTCATTCTGAGAGCAAGCAGAGATTCCTGCTTGCGCGCTGATGTCGTCCTTGTCCAGAAGGGTTCTTCCTCGCTGACGGCCGTGTGGGCGCAGCTTGCATCTGTGGCTAATTTTCAAGTGACAGATTCAGAGGGTGGCGTCTCTGTGACATGGTAGGGTTTTCGTAAGGCCGCTGTGCGTGCTCGGGAGCGGTGGCCCCTGCAGGCCAGTCCGTGGGGGAGTTTTCGCTGGTCTGGAAGAAAATGAGGGAAGCACGGACAATCAGAGGAGTTTCCTTCTAAAACTACTTAGTTTAGGCAAAATTGTTTTTCATTCTTAGAATATGCCTCCCTGCCCCTTCCCCCATTTTTGGACATGGTTCTTAAATAGAAAGGTGTGCCTAGGGCTGGTCAGCCACTTTGCCTTTTTTACCTTTAGGCAAATTAAACTAGTTTTTAGAATATCTATTGTTCATATTTTAAACTCTCTGACGAGAATCTCTGCCCCTTTTCTCTAGCACCTTTGTGTGTCCTACGGAAATTATTGCTTTCAGTGACAAAGCCAATGAATTCCACGACGTGAACTGTGAAGTTGTGGCCGTTTCTGTGGATTCCCACTTCACTCATCTCGCCTGGATCAACACGCCGAGGAAGGTCTGAACATTGTTCGTCTTGCCTTTGCTCTTAGGATCTTAAAACAGAAAAGACCCCATCAAAAGACTAACCTGGAAGTTGTTAGAGCATGCCTCGTCTGAAACGGGCTGTTTGTAGGTCCTCGCCTACCAGCAAATTCTGTTACCTGCGTCCGCAGCTCCCTTGGCATTGCATGCGTATTTACTCCCTGCTGCACTTTTATTTTTCAAGGTACAAACAGTGACGGAGAGCTGGCTCAGCAGGGCGGGGGGACAGCTGGGTCTGTCGCTGGTGCCCTGTAGATCCTATGCACCCTGCATGGCTTGTGGGGTGGTGGATAGGTTCTCTGACCTCAGTGTTCCGCATGATCAGTATCTTTGCCTAAAAACTTGCTTGGGAGAATCAAAATTTCTAGCTAAGATGCTGGACTATCAATAACAAATTATTCAGGTTTTTTTTTTTAATACTCTTCCATTTTTATGCTACAGAAATTAATCTTCAAAGATTGTAAATACATTAAGAATTAGAAAAAAGAAAGGTCTGTCATATTAGCTGGGTTTAAATCCTGCTTCTGTCCCTTTCTAGCTGTGACCTAAAGCAAGTTATTTAACCTTTGTCTGTCTCAGTTTCCTGATCTTTGAAAAGGTGGTAACCAATAGTTTCTACTCCAGGGTCGCTGGGAAGAGAAAGTGAGTTCATAGAACTCAGAGCAGTGCCTGGCCCATTGTTGGTGCCCAGTTCCTGCTACCTGTGGCCATCACTGTTGGTCTCAGATGCCGTGTTACGTGGCCACGAATGTGTGAGAGCACCCGTGTAACAGCCCGTCTTGTTTGCGTTCTTACTAGAACGGCGGTTTGGGCCACATGAACATCGCACTGCTGTCGGATTTGACTAAGCAGATTTCCCGAGACTACGGCGTGCTGCTGGAAGGCCCCGGTCTTGCTCTAAGGTAAGGTCCTGTTCCTCAGGAACTTAAAATTGCTCTGCATGTTTAGCATCATCCCGCCTCTTAGGGAATTTATAGAGACATTTGTTAGAGACTTTGGCCCAGCATTCTGAAAACCAAAAATCCTTAACTCTAGCTTTTTACTAAGCCCAATGAATGCCCCTTGCGAGGCTTGGCAGTCCTTCAGAAATGGCCTAGACATGTTTGCCCCTGTACCACCCTGTGTCTCTCTGAAGAAGGACATTGTGTCTTGATGTCCACACTGCTGTACTCTTCCTGTCTGGGAGCGACTTTTATGGGGGGCACATCCCTGGCATGTCTGGAGAAGGGGGCCGGTAGGGCAGGAGTCGGCACCCTGGAATGGGCGAGTTCTCATAAGACCCTGGAATCAAACCAGCGGAGTATGTTTGTGATTCTTTGTTTTTGTTTTCAAAGTCGGCTCCTTATTAGCTTAATAAGTATAACTTTGGGCAAGTTATTTAGCCTCTTTGAGCCCCAGTTTTTCATAAATAAAATGAGAATGTACCTCCCAGGTTGGTTATGAAGACTTAAGCAAGATGAGGTGGCTGAAGTTGTCAGCACTTTCTGACCCCTGTGTCAGAAGGTCATTGCTGTCCTCATTCAGTCTGTGGTCAGATTTCCGTTCCTTTGGGTACGGAAGCCTGCCTTCTGTCTTTAGCAGTCCCACGTGCAAACGCAGCCTTCCTGAGAGGAACGAGAGCTTTCCTTAGAACTGGCACCTTGATAGCTGCTGAGTGAAGGAGGGATTGGGTAGAACTTGACCTCCAGGAAGCAGGCAAGGGCCCCAGACTGTGGCTCACAGTTTGGCTTGAGCCTGCTCGCCCACCCTGTCTGGTAGCTAACCGCCCTTGGAGCAAGGCTGCAGATAGCTTTCCTTTTGCGTTGCACCTGGAATTTCAGCTCTGGGAGCCACCTCAGAGCGGAGGCCTTCTCTCCTCCAAGGAGCTTACTGTCTTTCTGTACTAAGGTAGAGTCCTCTGACAGAGTTGGCGAGAGGAGGAGAAACAGTGCCAGCTTTTTCCTCCCTGGGCCCTTCTCTGTCGGGTCTTGCTCGCTTTGCAGTTTCCTCCCTCCCAGTTTCAGTTAGGACTGACAGGGGAGAGGAGCTGAGTCTGGCTTGTAAGATAAGGCTTTCTTTTTGGAGTCTGTGGGCCCTGCTCTGTCCTAGCTCTGTGTCCGCACCTGCCCCGTGGACTCCAGCGTGGCTCACCTCCAGCGTGGAGCCTCAAAGCCCAGACCTCCAGGGGCCAGGCCCGGGGAGGGAGGAGCACCTTTCTACCTCGTGAGTTTGCTCCAGCTCACCTTTTCCCAGAGCAAGTGACACTCGGAATGCCACACCCTTTGAAGACAGATGGTTAAAACCTGTGCCTTAAGTATATCTGTCCATGTCATAGTGACACCAACACTGGAGAGGAACACAGACTGCGGGGCAGGTCATCTCATTATGTAGCTGCCAAGTGACAAAGAGTGACGGGCTTGGTTCTTCCTTTATTTATGTATTTGTTTTTAAATTTGTATTGTATTTATTGGCTGACATTGGTGAATAAATATAAATTTCAGGTGGGTTCTTCCTTCAGATTTCTGCTCTGTATAGACTTCTTTCTGCAAAGATTTTCCCGTGGGATCCCACCCTCCCCCGCGTTTTACCCAAGAATTCGCTCATTTCATAAGTATTTACTGAATACAGATAAAATACATCTCTGTCCCTTCCCATTTGCCTGTGGTTTCTTGCCAAGGGCTGATACAGCAGCCCAAAGAATGCTTGCTAAATCACTAATAAGGAAAGAAGTCTCTGCTCTCTGTGACTTTTAGATACTGTGTGACATTCAGGTCACATTTGCCTGTTTTCCGTGGCGGCCTGGTCCAGTCCTGCCGAACAATAAAAACTTTGTTTTTCACATATGATAGCACTTAATAAATGCTTTATTAGGGAGCATTAATGACAGAAGAGGGTAGAAGTTAGTCTTTCTAGTTCTGGTACTGCTAAGGCACTAATGGGACAACTTGTGATGCAGAGGTCTCTTCATCATTGACCCCAATGGAGTCATCAAGCATCTGAGTGTCAATGATCTCCCAGTGGGCCGAAGTGTGGAAGAGACCCTCCGCCTGGTGAAGGCGTTCCAGTTTGTGGAAGCCCATGGGGAAGTCTGCCCAGCAAATTGGACCCCGGATTCCCCTACGGTAGGTTTCCTTTCCAGAAGCCCTGGGACCCCCACTGCCTCAAGGGCTGCTGGTCTGGAATATCCACAAAAAGTCCGCCCTTGGAGCAAGGCTGCAGATAGTGAGTGAATGGGCGAAGCTGCTGCGAGGTGGGACCAGGGGTCAGGCAGACTGTCAGTGTGACTTTTATCCGTGTGTTTAAAAGGAAACAGACTAGCCTTTAAAAAGTTAAAGAACTTTAGCATTTCGACTCACTTTTGAAACTAGTATCTTAAAGTTAGTTACCTAATTAAATGTTTGTGTTTTCAGATCAAGCCGCATCCGACTGCTTCCAAAGAATACTTTGAGAAGGTGAATCAGTAGGTCATCCATGGGTGCCTGCAGCTTCTCAAAAGAACCACAGTTGGAACTCCGAGCATTTCAAAGATGATTGTGTATAGAAGGCAAGAAAGCAATTATGCTTGCATTCATAAATACTACTCTAAGTGTTTTGTTTTTGTAACACTGGCTAAGGCTTTTTAAACATAGTTACTAACACGAGTCCTTTATTGGTAACTTCTTGCTGGCCAGCTGTGTACAGACTGCCTGGTCCACCTGTGTCTGATCATGTCGTCAACGGGAAACACTCTTAGCCTTACTTGAACCTTCGTGTGCACCAGTGTCGGACAGGTACCGAAAACCTCTGATCACGGGTCCTGGAATTCTCTTCTTGAATTTCTTTGTATTAAACTGAATTTTCTTTTGAGGTAACAAAGGTCATAGTTTTAAGTTGTTAGCATCAGCAGTCTAGTTTAAATTCAGCTCTTGGAGTGGAGATACATGTGATGTAACAAATGTGAATCATGTTTTTGAAAAAAGCACAGTGGCAAAGTGACTTCACTGGTCATGCATGTTCCTCATCCCTGAGATTTGTAGTTCACATAATTATTTTATTCGTTAGCTGACTTGGTGTCTACGTACATTTCTGAAGATCAATTGAAGGTAATTATAGAGGATATTTATTGAATCCATGATTGCATTTTGAAATCAATGTAATTATATTTTCTGAAGCGCTCAATGGAAACTATATAATAAAAAATAAACATTTTAAAATATTTGCATTTTTAACACCATTAATTGTTGGTTCAGCTTATGTTGTGGGTTCTAGTTTTCCTCCTGACTATGTCCACAAACTTCTACTGAGCATTTAACCTAACTCGGGGCCCACAAAGATGAGTGAGACGGTGGCCCCACACCCAGGGAACTCAGGTTAGGGGGCAAGAGAAGTGGAAGCACTTACTCATTATTTCAGTAAACCCTGCAGTGCCTACCATGTGCCAGGTGCTGTTGTGGTGGCACAAGAGTGACCAAACAGTGACAGGCCTTTTCCTTCATGCATGTACGTTCTAGAGGGGGAAACACAGTAAACGTAACAGTAATAGAAAGTTAGGAAGGAAGGTAAAGGGGCGAGGTGCAGGTGTTCTAGGCAGGGTCATCAGGGAGGATCTGGGGGGGGAGACGGTCTCTCCAGGTCTGTTTTCTCATCTGTAAAATGAGGGCTGTAATTGTACCTGTCTCAGGGTTTTGATGAGGATGAAATGAAGTCACATGTACAAAGTGAGGGTGGCAGGGGGATAAGAAGGTTCCAGGCAAAGGCCCCAAGGCAGGAGTTATGGTGGGGATTGTGACTTCACAGCAGTGGAGGAGGAGAATGGCAATGAGCCCAGAGTGCCTTAGGGGTACACCAAGAATTTTGGGTTCTATTTTGAGATGGGAAACATCAGGAAGGTTTTAAGAAGAGTTACATCAACTTATTCTAGTAGGATCGCTAGCTCCTTTGTTAAGAATAGACTGTAAGGGTCCAAAGGGGAGCAGGGAGGTCAGCTGGGTTGGGTTTGTGACACGTCAGGGTAAAGCCAACAGAATAATACAGGTGTGCTAACTACTGGGGTACAATAAATACATTCCTAGGTCACAGGGACAGTGAGGTGAGGAGGGGCCCTTTACCCAGCTATGGGCATTAGGGAAGGCTTCCTGAGAGAGGAGATGAACTTTTGAAGGTTGTTGAAAAGTGAGCCAGGTCAGCTGAACAAACGTGGGCCTGAAGAAAACCATGATCTGGCTGCAGGTTCCCGGAGGGGAAGGCAAGGCAGGGAATAGGCTGGCTGGGTGTTGGTGGCCCAAACCCTGGGGCAGGTATGATTATTATCCTTGTTTTACAGGTGAGTAAACAGACCTGGGGAGACTGACCTGATGAGGGTCATACAACTAAGAAATGAGTGGTGCTGGGTTCCCACCCCTGAGGACCCCTCCCCACCCCAGCCATCACCCTAAACATCCACACTAGCTTCCACCAACACACAACCCTGCCATCCCAGTGAGGGGGCGGGGGGGGGGGGCCACAGGAAGAGGGAGGTACATTTTTTTTCTTTCTACCAAATACCCCTGCTTGATCTGGTATCAACGGAAAGACCTGCTTTTGCCCCACAGCTGGAGGAAAAACTGGCCCAGGGCCAGCTTCGAGGCCCCAGGTGGGTTTAACGCTCCGATGTCGACTCTTCTCAATCTTTTCATATTTTCAATATTCACTGGGCCACGAAAATCACGTAGCCAGTTTTGACTGTCCCTAATATCTGTGCACTGGGCTTCAGAGGGCAACAGAAGGGATTTCCGACGGTATGCCCAAAAGCTTACGTTGGTGCTGTGACACCCTTTCTGGGAGGTGACCCCTCCCGCCTTGAAAGCTACTCTAAGGGATGAAGCAGAGTCGAGATGACTTTGTCTGCGGGAGAGGTAGGCTCATCGAAATAGTGGGTGCGCGGGGCCTGGGGCGCTAGAAGCCAGTGACACCGAGCAGCAGGTGTGCAGGGCCCCGGGAGCTCGGAGACGGTGGCACACAAGCAGCGGTCCGCGGCGCTGTCGCGTGTGACACTGGGGCGCACGCGCGGGCCCGGGGCGGAGCACGCCGCCCGGCTCCTCCTCCGCGCTGGGCCAGGCGGCCTCTCCGGCTGTCGCGTAGAGCCCCAGGAAGAGAGTCAGGAGGAGGAGGAAGCCAGGGGGCGCACGGCTCCGGGGGCGCAGCAGCACCGCCGGCCGCATGGAGCCCAACGTGCACTTCTGGATCACAGAACGCCAAGTACGGCCCGGACCCGCGCGGCTGGGGGTGGGGTGTGACGCGTGCAGTCGCTGGCTGGCCCCGTGACCTTGGGCAGGCCACGTGGTCACATGACCCGCCTCCCCACCTGGGACCCCGCGAGGAGGGGACGTAAGGGAAACCCTCCCTGGCTGTTATCCGAATGCCACCACTGCCCCAGGCCTGGCTAGAAAGGGTCGCCACAAAGTCACCTTGCAGATCGCCCTAAATGAGGAGTCAGTCTCCCTTGGCGGGTGTCCGCGCATTGCTGCCTAAGCTGTTGCCGAGCGTCTGGTTGCCTCAGGTTAGAGAGGAACAGGTCCGCCCGGGAGCCCCGAGGCTCCCAACCTGCGTAGGCTGGCACTTACGGTGCGACTGGCGCCACAGGCCCCGTCTCCACGGACTGTCTGGGACGGCGCTGTCCAATTGCAACGGGAGGGGAGCCGTGCAGATCATTTAAAGGTTTCTGGTAGCCGCGTTACAAAAGGCAAAAAGAAACACCCGAAGTTAATTTTAATACGTTGCATTTATCCCAGTAGATACAAAATATTAACTTTTCAACTTGTAAGCTATATAAAATTATTAGTGAGATATTTTACGTCCTTTTTTCGAATTATGGTTAAGTCTTGGAAATCCGGTGTATATTTTATACATACAGCGCGTCTCGATTTGGCCTGGCCATATATCAAGGATGCCAAAACTGCGTGGCTAATTGGATGACACAGTTCTAGGGTGTTCTCTTTCAGCCCTTATTTACCTAAAGTAGGGCCCAGCCTGTTTTGGTTTTTTTAGATGGGGAAATGGAGAAGGGACAGGGAACCCAAGTCCCCGCTGCAGAGCAAGGACTCAAAGCCGGAACCACCGTGAAGTCTGGGAGCTCTGTGGAGCAAAACATGCCTCCTTTCTCCACTGGTCCACCGTTTAATTCCTCCAGAGCAGTTCGGTAGTGGAGTGGTTCAGAGCCCAGCCCACGCCCCCCGCCCGACCGCTCGCCCAGTCTTTTCCTGCCTGGGTTCCCTTCAGCACATTCATGAGCCCTCAGTTTCCTCACCTGGAGGATGGGGTTTTTAGGAGATGCTGCAGGCAGACATCCCCATTAGGTTCTCGAAAATAAGGTTAGCAGTTCCTATTACAATGTATCTTTGTTGTTCTGCTCTGTTAACCTCTTGGGTGCTTTCTCCCTCCTAAGTCTTTTATTCAGAGATTAATTCAGTGGACAGAGTTATTGGATCCTACGAATTTGGTCATTTCAATTGTAAGTATTTTTTTGTTGTTTTCAGAGATCATGAATTTTACGTTTTATTTTCAAACGAGACGTCTGTGTGTCTCTTTTGAAAGCAGGCAAAATACCAGAACCCACATATACGCATTACTGTGCTTTCTTATTCCTTCCAGTGGGCCTGTGAGACCGGAAGGGCAGCAAGTGAAAGTGGACAGGTCCTCCCAAGCCCTGGGCCAGGTGCTGAAGGTTCAGAGGGGATCAGACAAACCTCCCTGAGAGTGGAAGACAGACGGGCAGTGCTAGTCACAGACCCTGACCTAGGGATCGAAGGGTGGGGTGTCAAAGGGAATTGGGGGAGGGTGTGGAAGGAAGGCTGAGAGAAAGAGGGGGCACTGTAAGCAAAGCCCTGCTGGTCATCCAGTCTCTGGGGCTTTTTTTGAGGGGGGTCCAGGCAGTTCTCAAAGGTCCTGTGTGTCATTCAGACGAGATGAGTTTGCACGTGGCCCACAGGGCAGTGTGTCTGTTACAGAGGGTTTCTTTGGTCACCGTGCGGTGTGACCAGAGAGGTCCAGACTGTAAGTGAGGTGATCAGCTCACGGGACGGCAGAGCTTCCAAATGAAAGATGAGGGTTTGAACCAGGTGTGGCTGCGGGATGTGGAGGAGAGGTCCTGTCATCAGCAATGACCCTTTAGGGCCATCCCCGAAGGGACACGCCCACCCTTGTGCTCACGATGTTCCATGTAGCCTTGTTTGTAATAGAGAAAAACAGGAAACAACCTGAATGCCCAGCCATAGAAAACGATAATGTGGTATATTCACACAATGGAAGATTGATTAGCTGTTAAAAGTAGTGATCTAGTAATGAACACATGTGAAGTAGAAACATGCAATATATATGATGTTAAATGGGAAAACATGGTATCTGTGATGTTTAGTGGAAAAGCAAGATGCATAAATACTGTATTTATGCAAATTACAAAAAATCCAATACTTCATATTTATTTATGGATACATGTATTCGTGTGTGTATGAGTAAAAAAAAAAGGACTGGAAGTGTATACCTTTAACTTGTAATAGTGGTTACCTCTGATAGGATGGGGAGGGAAATGAGACTGGGGTGCTTGTTCTTTTTGGAAAAAAAATTAGAAGCCATATAACTGAATGTTTATAGTTGTTAATTCTGGGTGAGGGGATTATAAGTATATAATCATTCTTTCTATTTTCTTTTTAAGATTTTATTTATTCATTTTTAGACAGAGGAGAAGGGAGGGAGAACAATGTCAGTGTGAGAGAGACGCATCGATGAGTTGTTTCTCATATGCACCCCAACAGGGGACTGAACCCACAATCCAGGGATGTGCCCTGATCGGCAGTTGAAGTGGCGATGTTTTGCTTTGCGGAATGATACCCTACCAACTGAGCCACACCGGTCAGGGCTTCTTTGCATTTTCTGCATTTAATTTTCCCCCTTCAGTTAAGTAAAAAAGAGAGGAAATAAGACTGTGAACTGATTAGATGTGGGGGGTGAGAGAGCGACAAGGGACTTCCAGGTTTCTGACCTGCACAGCCAAATAGACGGTGGTGTAGACATTCACTGAGGCAGCTGACGTCAGAGAGGAACAGGGAGATGGCAGCGCCGGCGGGGACGGCTGCTGGAGCTGGCTGGGAGGCCTGACGGATGCATGGCACTGTCCTGATGGAAACTCTCAGGAGGGAGAGAGCCTTGACTACATGTCCCCCTGAAATCAGCTGTGATAAGCATGTCATTTTTAAATCTGTGGATAAATCTGAGCGATGTTGAGCTGATGGCTTGATACCTATATATTTGATTTTAGGGAAAAATAGAGAAATCGAGGCAACTATTGTTAACAAATGAAGATGCATCTATTCATGACTTGGAGGACCAAAGGGTATGTATCGAGCGCCCTGGTGCACCCGGTTCAAGACTGGTCTTTAGGTGATTCTGCCTTCAGATGGTCTGAAATCTGGTGGAACTTTGCCATTGAAAACAAGGGACCAGCTTTTCAGAAGTGGATCAGTTTTTTCCTTGTAGTTAGAATTCTTCCCCGTAAACCAGATTGGTAATAGGTATCAGGAATAGAAACTAGTAATAAGGAGAAAATCATAGGGTTTCCCCTGTGCAGTGGATATTAGTGGGGATGCTCAGTAGCCCATTCCTATAGCCCTATGGCAAATTCCAGGATTCAGGCAGGCCTCAGAAATCTGAATCCATTTCCTGTTAGAGGTCATTTTCCGGGACCGGACTCCGTTCCCGCCTGAAGACGCAAACGCGGTCTTTGTTACCGACCTCGCAGTGAATGTACAGGGCTTTGCGGAACCACAAACCCCAGTCCCGTGAGGCAGCCTGTGGAAA
>PVJI01025596.1:7459-20328 GCA_004026765.1 Micronycteris hirsuta | reverse complement strand
CCCCAGCCTCCCTCCTCCCTCTTAGTTCTGTCCATGTTTCCTCTACAGTGATTCCTGAAAACTTTTCTCCCCATTGTCCCCTCCCCCCTCTCTGCTGTCTATTGTTAGACTGTTCTTAATTTCAATGTCTCTGGTTATGTTTTGCTTGCTTTCTGCTTTTGTTGATTATGATCCAGTTAAAGGTGAGATCATATGGTATCTGTCCCTCACCGCCTGGCTTACTTCACTTAGCATAATACTCTTCAGTTCCATCCATGCTGTTGCAAAGGGTATAAGCTCCTTCTTCTTCTCTGCTGCGTAGAATTCCATTGTGTAGATGTACCATAGTTTCTTGATCCACTCATTTGTAGATGGGCACTTAGGTTGTTTCCAGCACTTGGCTATTGTGAATTGTGCTGCTATGAACATTGGAGTGCATAGGTTCTTTTGAATTGGTTTTTCAGGATCCGTAGGGTATAATCCCAGTAGTGGAATTGCTGGGTCGAAAGGCAGTTCCATTTTCATTTTTCTGAGGAAGTTCCACACTGTTTTCCACAGTGGCTGCACCAGTCTGCATTCCCACCAACAGTGCAGTAGGGTTCCCTTTTCTCCACATCCCCTCCAACAGGTATCTGTTGCTTTGTTGATGATGGCCATTCTGACTGGTGTGAGGTGGTACCTCATTGTAGTTTTAATTTGAATCTCCCTGATGGCTAATGATGTTGAGCATCTTTTCATATGACTCTGGGACCTCTGTATGCCCTTGTTTGAGAAGTGTCTGTTCATGTCTTTTGCCCATTTTTAAATTGGGTTCTTTGTCTTTCCGGGGTGGAGTCGTATGAGTTCTTTATATATTTTCGGAGATCAGACCCTTGTCAGAGGTATCATTGGCAAATATGTTTTCAGATACGGTTGGTTCTCTTTTCATTTTAATACTATTTTCTTTAGCCCCACAGAAGCTCTTTATTTTAATAAGGTTCCATTTGTTTATTCTTTATTTTATGTCCCTAGCTCTAGGGGACATATCATTGAAGATGTTGCTGTGTGGAATGTCTGAGATTTTCCTACCGATGTTTTCCTCTAGAACTTTTATGGGGTCATGACTTACATTTAAGTATTTTATCCACCTTGAATTTATTTTTGAGTATGGTGTAAGTTGGTGCTCGAGTTCCATTTTTTTGCATGTAGCCATCCAGATTTCCCAACACCATTTGTTGAAGAGGCTATTTTTATTTCATTTCATGCTTCTGCTCACTTTGTCGAAGATTAATTGCCCATAGAGACTTGGGTTTATTTCTGAGCTATCTATTCTTTTCCATTGGTCAATCTGTCTGTTTTTATGCCAGTACCAAGCTGTTTTGATGACAGTGGCCTTGTAATATAGTTTGATATCAGGAATTGTAATCCCTCCTGCTTTGCTCTTCTTTCTCAAAATTGCAGATGATATTCGGTGTCATTTATGGTTCCATATAAATTTTTGAAGTGTTTGTTCTATATCTGTGAAATATGCCATTAGTACTTTGAGAGGGATTGCATCGAATCTATAAATTGCTTTGGGGAGTATGGACATTTTGATGATGTTGATTCTTCCAATCCATGAGCATGGCATGTGTTTCCATTTGTTTGTGTCTTCCATGATTTCTCTCTTCAGTGCTGCGTAGTTTTCTGAGTACTGGTCTTTTACCTCCTTGGTTAGGTTTATTCCCTGGTATTTTATTTTTTTTTTTGTTGCTATATCAAATGGGATTTTTTTCCTGATTTCTGTTTCTGCTGTTTCACTGTTGGTATACAAAAATGCCTTTGATTTCTGGATATTGAGTTTATATCCTCTTGTTTTGCCAAATTCAATTATGAGATGGAGTAGCTTTTTGGCGGAGTCTATAGGATTTTCTAAGTATACTATCATGTCGTCTGCAAACAACGACAGTTTTGTTTCCTCCGTTCCAATTTGGATGCCTTTTATTTTCTTTTCTTGTCTAATTGCTGTGGCCAAAACTTCCAGAACTATGTTGAATAGAAGTGGTGATAGTGGGCAACCTTGTCTTGTTCCTGATCTTAGTGGGAAAGATTTTAGTTTTTGTCCATTGAGTATAATGTTGGCTGTAGGTTTCTCATATATGGCCTTTATTATGTTGAGGAATGCTCCATTCCCACTTTGCTAAGTGTCTTTATCATAAATGGATGCTGTACCTTATCGAATGCTTTTTCTGCATCTATTGATATGATCATGTGATTTTGTCTTTGCTTTTGTTTATGTGATGTATTACATTTATTGTTTTGTGAATTTTGTACCATCCTTGCATCCCTGGGATGAAACCCACTTGCTCATGGTGAATGATCTTTTTGATGTATTGCTGGATGTGCTTTGCTAATATTTTGTAGTGCATTTTAGCATTGACGTTCATCAGTGATCTTGGCCTTAAGTTTTATTTCTTTGTTGTGTCTTTTTCTGCTTTCGGGATTAGGATCATGCTGGCATCATAAAAAGTGTTTGGGAGTCTTCCATCATTTTGGATTTTTTGGAATAGTCTGTGAAGGATAGGTGTTAGTTCTTCCTTAAATGCTTTGTACAATTCTGCAGGGAAACCATCTGGTCCAGGGCTTTTGTGTGTTGAAAGTTTTTTCATTAATGCTTTAATTTCATCCACTGTTATTGGTCGGTTCAGGCTTTCTTCTTCTTCTTTATTGACATTGGGAAAATTATATTTTTCTAAAAATTTGTCCATTTCACCTAGGTTTTCATATTTCTTGGCATACTGTTCTTCATAGTAGTGTCTTATAATCCTTTGTATTTCTGTGGCATCAGTTGTAATATCTCCTCTTTCATTTCTGATTGAGTTTATTTGGGCCCTCTCTCTTTTTTTCTTGATGAGCCTGCTTAAAGACTTGTCTATTTTGTGTATCTTTTCAAAGAACCAGCTCCTGGATCCACTGATCCTTAGAATTGTCCTTTCAGTCTCTATGTCATTTAACTCTGATCTGATCTTGGTTATTTCCTTCCTTCTACTTGCTCTGGGTTGTCTTTGCTGTTGTGCCTCGAGTTCTTGTAGGCATAGGGTTAGGTTGTTTGTGTAAACTGTTTCTGTTTTTTTTAGGTAGACCTGTATCGCTATGAACTTCCCTCTCAGGAATGCCTTGCTCTGTCCCATTAGTTTTGGGTGGTTGTTAGTTCATTTTCATTTGTTTCAACGAACTTTTTGATTTCTTCCCTAATCTCATCCTTGACCCACTCATTGTTTAATAGCATGCTATTCAGTCTCCATGATTTTAAGTGCTTTGGTTTTTTTCCCTTTGGGTTGGTTTCTAATTTCAGTCCCTTGTGGTCAGAGAAAATAGTTGGTATGATTTCAATTTTCTTAAATTTGTTGAGGCTTGTTTTGTGTCCTATCATATGGTCTATTTTTGAAAATATTCCATGTGCACTTGAAAAGAATGTGTATTTAGCTTCTTTGGGGTGAAGGGCCCTATATATATCAGTTAAGTCCATTTCTTCTAAGGCATTGCTCAATGCCACAATGTCTTTGCTGATATTTTGTTTGGAGGATCTGTCCATTTTTGACAATGGGGTATTAATGTCCCCTGCTATAATTGTGTTGCTATCAATGTCTTTCTTGAAGTCCTCCAAGATTTTCTTTATGTATTTGAGTGCTCCTGTGTTGGGTGCGTATCTATTTACAATGTTTATGTCTTCTTGGTGGATTCTTCCCTTGAGTATTATAAAGTGTCTTCTGGGTCTCTCTTTATGGCCCTTTTTTTGAAGTCTATTTTGTGTGACATGAGTATTGCTACCCCAGCTCTTTTTTCTTGTCCGTTTGCTTGGAAAACTTGTTTCCAGCCCTTCACTTTCAGTCTGTGTAAGTTTTTGTCCTGAGGTGGGTCTCTTGTAGGCAGCATATGTGTGTATCATGCGTTCTTATCCATTCAGCTAGTCTATTTCTTTTGATTGGAGCATTTAATCCATTTACGTTTAAGGTTATTATCAATAGGTACTTATTCATTGCCTTTTTTTTTTTGTATCTGTGTTCCTTTCTCTCTCTCTTTTCCTTCCTTTCCTTAGAGCAGTCCCTTTAGCATCTCTTTCAGAGCTGGTTTGGTGGAGGTGTATTCTTTTAGACTTCTTTTGTCTGGGAAGCTCCTAATTTGGCCATCTATCTTGATTGAGAGCCTTGCTGGGTAGAGTAGTCTTGGTTGCAGGCCTCTGGTTCTCATTACTTGGAATATTTCTTGCCATTCTCTTCTGGCTTGGAGTGTTTCCACTGAGAAGTCAGCTGCTAACCTTATCGGGGCTCCCTTGTATGTTACTTCCTGTCTCTGTTTCGCTGTCTTTAAGATTCTCTCTGTCTTGGAATTTTGTCATTTTAATGATGATGTGTCTTGAAGTTGGCCTGTTTGGGTTCCTTTTGATTGGGACTCTCTGTGTTTCCTTGATTTGTGTGACTTTCTCTCTCATCAGATTAGTGGAATTTTCCATCATTATTTTTTCAAACACATTTTCTTTTTTTTTTAATAACTTTTTTTTTAAGATTCTTTTTTTTGAAGATTTTATTTATTTATTTTCAGAGAGAGGAGAAGGGAGGGAGAAAGAGGAATGTATGGTTGCCTCTCACATGGCCCCCACTGGGGATCTGGCCTGCAACCCAGGCATGTTCCCCGACTGGGAATCGAACCGGGACCCTCCGGTTCCCAGCCCGCGCTCAATCCACTGAGCTACACCAGCCAGGCTCAAACACATTTTCTATCCCTTGCTCTTCTTCTTCTCCCTCTGGTATCCGTATTATACGAATATTATTACGTTTCATGTTGTCCTGCATTTCCCTTAATACGTCCTCATTCTTTCTGAGTCTCTTTTCCTGTTCCTGCTCTTTTTGGGTGTTTTTTCCTACCTTGTCTTCCAGATCGCTGATCCGATCCTCTGCTTCATTGAGCCTGCTTTTGATTCCTTCTATTGTATTCTTCAGTTCAGATATTGTATTCTTCATTTCCTCTTGGCCCTTGTGGATAGTTTCTATTTCCTTTTTCATGTTGACATAGTTTGCAGTGAGTTCATTATAGTTTCCCTGTAGTTTCTCGAAATTCTCTGCGAGCTCATCAGGCTTCTTGAACTTCCTGATGGCCAATGCTTTGAACTCACGATCTGATAGTTGGCTTGCCTCTGTTTCGTTTATCATTCTTTCTGGGGCTTCCTCCTTTCCTTTAATTTGGGAATTGTTTCTTTGTCTTCCCATTGTTTGTGAGACACTTCTTGCTAGCCTCTGTTTCTTAAATTGATCTATCAAGTTCTCTGGAGTAGCGAAGTTGATTTTTTGTCACTGTCTCTGTTTTTAGTGCTGACCCTTGTCTGGATCTAGCTCTGTTCTCTTTTCCACTCCAGGTTTTAATGTCTCACCTGTGGATAAAGAAGAGAGGAGAAGGAAGAAGAAAAGAAAAAAAACATAAAGTTAAAAAAATAAAATATAAAAATAAAAAATAAAAATAAAAAAATTTAAAAAAGAGGAGAAGACTAGGAATACTAAATGAACGGAAGGAAGAAGGAATTAAAAAAAAATAAAGGACAGACAGGAAAGAGGGTGGGGAAAACAAACAAACAAACCAAAAAAAAATACTTCTGCTGGCTGGCTTTAAAAGTGTCCGGTCAGTCCTGCTCCCCTGGTCCTCCTGTCTGTGTCAGGCATCTGATTGTTCAATTTCCCCTGTAATCTTGGTCACCAATCTTCATATATGCTGGAATATTGTTGGGTATTCGCTCTGTTCCTCAGAAAATCAGCTGGGTGTTTCACTTGCGGGGAGGAGGGAGTGGACTCTGCTCCCCTCTATCTTGACGCCTTTATTTTTTCCCTCGGTGCACCTGTTACTTTAAGGGGCGAAGCTTTAAGTGTTCACCAGGGCGGGTAAACCCACGTCGCTCTGTTGTGACGCTGCCTCTGGGGGTGGGGTCACCCCCGTCGTTGTGTTGTGAAGTTCTCTGTGGGGGCGGGGTATCCCACCTCGCTGTGTTGTGATGCTGTGTGTGGGGGTGGGGCCTGAGAGAACAATGGCGCTTGCTCCGCTCTCCGCACCTCCCCAACTGCCCACAAGCAAGCCGATTCTCTCCTTGCTGGCTCCAGAGAGAGTGGCCGGGCCTGCACAGTTCCGAGTCCCCGTGGGCCTCCCCAACGAACTCTGCTGTGAGGCCGGGAGTTGCTCCTGTCGCCACCTCAACCCCCACAGGTGTTTTCAATCGGTGATTTGAGGCTTTATTTCCCTGCATTGGTGGGCCGCGCAGTCTGTTTCTCTCCCCAGCTTTTTCTCCCAGTCTATCCGCGCGCTAATGAGGGACCGCCTGGTGCACCATTCTCAGCCCTGGTCTCGCAGAGTGTGCCCGCCGAGCTTTGGCCAGGCACACCTGCCACTGGCAGCTCCAGGGGGATGGAGCAGCACCAGCACCGCTCCACAAACCACATCTCCCGGAGCGCCCTCCACCCGGCTCTGCCCTGCCTACCGGTCTGGATGAACGTGTCTTCTTTAACTCCTTGGTTGTCGGACTTTCACTCAGTTGAGTTTTCTGTCAGATCTGGCTGCCCTTGCCCTCTAAATTGTTTTTTTTCCCTCTTTTGGTTGTGCGAGGAGGAACAGTGCGTCCACCTACGCCGCCATCTTGGCCCTTCCTTCTGTCCTTTAAATGTGCTATCATAAGATAGTTGATCAGGAGGAATTCTATGATTATTCATTTCAAGGCATTTATTTTTAGCTTAGGAACAAGAGACGTCCCATGTTCCTAAGTGTGAATAGTCTGTATAAAGAGCATTTTCCCCATGACTCCACAACAAATAACCTAAATTCAGGGATGGGAATACACAGACTTCAATATGTCAAATGGTTCTCAAGAGCCTTCAGGCCAGTACTGAGAACTGTGAAAAGTCTGGCAACACCACATTGCCTCTGAGCTACTGAGCCTTGGACTCCCCTGACATGCAAAGACAAGTTCTGGAGAATTTTATGCCTCCAACATTTAAAGACACTGTACAGGAAACACACATGAAAGGAATCCACTTGATTCTGTTAAAAAGGCACTGATTGTGTTTTTATTTAATCAAGTTTTGATGCCTTCACTGTAGAAATTTCAGACTTACCAAAGAGACAAATACTTGGAAATTTAAGGAAGAAATATAGCCCTTGCCAAGGACAGTATCTGACTATATGACTTGTAAAATAAAAAAATCCACATCACTGGTAAATGGGTGACATCTGACACAAAATATTGATGAAAAAATTGTGCACATCAATGGCAATTCTGATAGCATTAGACAATTGATATCATTAGGATTGAGTCTGAAAGAATTATAAATTTCAAGTGAGGCTTGATTAAAAAATCAACCACCATCATAGAATGCTGGTAGCAATGTCATTGGGAAAGAATTTTTGGTTTAAATTTGGCTGTAGCTATTAAACACATGAATATATTACATATGCATATCTTTCTACATGCAGCCTCATTCCTGTGTCTCTTCAGCCAAGTGGTAGCATGCATTAAGAGTTCAAATGTGTTTTCCAAATTCACAATTTGGAGTCTAAAAGCCCATTACATCACAGTGTGTCTGTATTTGGTTGATAGTTTTTTCGGGGAATAATGTTAAGTGAGTTGATTTGGAGGGGTCTTAATCCAGTAAAAGTGGAGCCTTTACCCAATGGTAAGGTCACAGAGAAGCACAGAGGAAACACCTGGGAATGAGAAGTTTAAACACACTCACCTGAAAGACAAGGAAAGGGTCCTCAGGAGAAAACAATCCAACCCACAACTCAATCTCAAAATTTGAGCTTCCAGAACTGTAAGTTAAAAAGTATGGTCTTTATACCCACCAACATAGCGCTACGTTTTGATAGCACAAGAAAACTAATATTTATTATCAGGAGACAATTTAAATATTTTTGGTAGAACTGCAGACATGGCAACTGAATGTACTCAAGTTGTGATCTAGTGTCATTGCTAGAATGTGACCCTGTGAAAAATGCTTCCCTTGTGGGAATTCACAAAAAGAAGTGAGGTTGCAGCTTTTGACCTTGGGGTTCTATGTTTGTTATGAGACAAGATGCTCAAAAACTGCAGCAATAGCTTAATCACATCTACCAATTTGTTTATAAATTATGTTATTAAGCATGATAGTGGATAAGTGTCTGAGAAGGGCTGAAAGGACAATAGAGGTGACTGTTACACAAACAAATTAGGTAGAGAGTTCCATGAAAACTGTAGCAAAATGCAAGGTGCAAATGGCTTGCTGTGAAGTCAAACAATATACCATTTTCTCTAATAATCCCGCAAGAATGTGAGGACTGATTTGTAAGCTCTTGTTTAGCAGCTGGTGGTGAAGAGAATGAAGGTTCAGATTCCGTTGGCAGTGGGACGGTGTGACACCTGGTGTGAAATTTTGGGAGTGCTCCAATGACTACATAGACTGGAGTCTGGGATGTTATCTGGCTCTTGTCATCTTAAGATTTGGGCTGTACAGACTTTCTGTGCCCACAATCACTTCTGACATGTTTTGACTTTTGCTTTTCTGTACCTGCCCCCTGTCTAAGATGCAGAGTTTGTACCTGTCTAACTGCTCCACCATGAGTTTCTGTGTGGAGCTTTGTAAAGATGTTGTGTGGAATTCAGTCAGTTAACTTCAGGGGGCTGCCTGGGCATTGCCACAGAATTGACCAGCACCAAAATTTGTTAAGATTTATTTTGATCAGGAAGATGGTGGCGAGGTAGGTGAGAGTGGAGCCCAGTTATCCCTGTGCCCAGCTGGAACACCTAGCTGAACTTCTGAGGAACAGAGTGAACAGCCAATGGAATCCCAGCTTATATGAAGTTTGGAGACAAACAAAGTTGCAGAAGGCAGTGAAAAGCAGATGGTGAGGAGAGTGTGCAGGGATGGCAAGGTCCCTGAGTTCTGCACCAAAACCAAGGCTGTTGTGGCCCCGGCCCGGGGCCTGCTGCAGGATAGTGGGAGGAAAGTTGGAGCACCAGCTCTCTTCCCTACCAGAGAAGGTAGGGCAGCCTGGCTCCAGGAGGGACCCGGGTGCTGGAAGTCACTGGGGGAAGTAGAGATGAAATGGGAGACACACAGAGGTGGTACACATCCGCTGGGACTGTGGACGCTGGGACGAGAGAAATAGGGGTGCTGGGTGACACCTGGAGAAGGGAGGCATTGGGCCATGTTGGACCCTGATACAGATAGTCTCTGGACTGGTTGAAAAGTGGGGCAGTGTGAAAAGCCCTGTGCTTGTTAAGAATGGGGGGCAGCTACTTTGTAAGGAACTCTCTAGCAGCAGCTGTTGAGCCCCAAGGGTGATTTCAGCAGTGTTCACCCAGAATGGGTGGTGGAATGGAATCGTGCACCCCACTAATCTCACACTACATCCCCAGAGACAGTAGCAGAGGGGAACTGTGAGCCCAGCTTGTCTTGGGCTCCGCACTGGAGGTTGACTCATGCTGTGAGCAGCTGAGTGGCTGATTTGAGCCTGGCAGCTCACAGAAGACTTGGGCTGGAGGCCAGGAAACAGTGAATATTGTTACCCAGACCTGGTCCCTATCCTCTCAGAACCAAAGGAAGGGAGAAAAGCAAAGCCTAGACCCCTCTTCCTGTGGCATCTAGGAAAACCACCAAAACTCGCTGAACATGTTTAAAGTCAGCAGGAGGCTTATTATTTTCTTCTTTTCTTTTTGGATCCTCTCTTTTTCTTTTCCTCTTTTTTTTTCTTACCCCAAGTGAGACAATAAGACGTGGAGTTGCGAATGGTTCAGAGATAGGTTGAAAGGGGGAGCTCAAGGCTAACCCCAAAAACTGAGAAACTGAGACAAATGTCACTTTGCTATCACACAGAGCTGGCATTTTATTGTTTATGTGTATTATAATTATTATGTAATTATTTTTACCATTTTTGTTTTATTAGTATTTTTAAATTTGTCTTCCTTATGTTTAGTTTTCCTCATTTTATTTCCCTGTTTAATTGCATTACTTGACTGGATTTCCTTATTCTCTCAGTAATGTATTTTAATTTTCCTTTTTTCACTTCACCTGTGTTCCAATATCACACAACTCTTGATTGTGTACTTTCTATTCTGGTTGTCCAAATCATATATTTCTTTCCATATTATTGTTGTAGCAGTACGATTGTACATAATTGTTGTTCCATACAGTTGTGCATACTACACAGCAGCCATCCATGACTGTAGTCCCCTTCACTTTAATTCTGAGCATTATATTTGTTGTGGTTAACTCTATTCTCTCTCACAATATGCATACTTCTATACTTTTTTTGCACTATATCTCATCATCTAACCTTTAAGAAGCAGTCTGTTTTCCGGATTAAACTCACCATCCCCTTCCCTTCTAATGAGAGTCTGATGTCTCTTTCACCTTTTATAAAAAGTGGCTGATTGGGTGAAATATCACAGTTAATGAAATACTTATCCAAAGAATCTCCTATGTCTTCCCTACTTGCTGGTACATTAAATCCCATAAAGTACTCTCCTGCTGTCCTAATTCATTTTGCCTACCCCCTACCACTGATCACATACAAGAATATATGGGAGCTGCGAACATCAGTATACCTGCTGGGATAGAAAAAACACCAATAAAGGAACCACCAAAAGGTACAAACCCAAGTACAAAAAGAGAGCACACACAAACAGAAGAGAGGGCAAACCTAAAGCATCAAGTCAAAGAGAGCAGAGACCACACCACTGAATCTCATAGAATTCCTACCATAGAAGATCACCCTACAAAGTCACCTAGTAAAGTGAAAAATCAGGCAGCACAGAAACAAACTAAAAGAGTGACCTAAAATAGGGAGACAGGGAAAGAACATGCAATCAAAAGAAATGGAAGACTCCCCCCGCCAAAAAAAAAAAGAAATGGAAGACTCCCCACTAAAATAGCCAAATGAAATGGAGGTAACCAAACTATCAGATATAGAATTCAAATTAAGGTTATAAAGATGTTCAGGGAGCTCACAGACCACTACAAGGAACTGAGTGAGAACTACATCAGCATGAAAAAAGAAATAGAAACTATAAACAAAAACCAGGAAGAAATGAACAATAAAATCTCAGAAATAAAAAAACAGACTAGAAGGAATTACAAGCAGGTTAGATGAAGCAGAGGTTTGAATCAGCAAGTTGGAGGACAAAGTTGAAAAAATCTCCCAGATAGAGAAAGAAAAAGAAAACTGACTCAGAAAGAATGAACAGGTGGTAAAGGAGCTGCAGGAAAACATGAAACCTAACAATATCCATATAATATGGATACCCAAAAGAGAAGAAGAAGAGCAAGGGATAGAAAATCTGTTTGAAAAAGTAATAATGGAAAACTTCCCTAATTTGATGAGAGAAAAAGTCACACAAATCCAGGAAACACAGAGAGTCCCAATCAAGAGGAACCCAAACAGGCCCACTTCAAGACACATCATAATTAAAATGGCAAAATTCAAAGAAAGAGAGAATCTTAAAGGCAGCAAGGGAGGAACAGGAGGTAACTTAAAAGGGAGTCCCGATAAGATTAACAGCTTATTTCTCAATGGAAATGCTCCAAACCAGAAGGGAATGGCCAGAAATACTCCAAGTAATGAAAGCCAGAGGATCGCAACCAAGATTACTCTAACCAGCAAGGCTCTCAATTAAAATGCAAGGTCACATAAGTAGCTTCCCAGACAAAAGAAATCTAAAGAATACATGTCCACCAAACCAGCTCTGCAAGAGATGCTACACGGACTGCTTCAAAAAAAAGGGAAAAAAGAATGAGAGGGAGAGGATCATAAGCACGAAAAAGTGGCAATGAATACGTACCTATCAATAATAACCTTATAGGTAAATGGATTAAATGCTCCAATCAAAATACATAAAGTAGCTTAACGGATAAGAAAGCATTACCCATGGCCCGGCTGGTGTAGCTCAGTGGATTGAGCGCAGGCTGGGAACCAGACGGTCCCGGTTCGATTCCCAGTCGGGGCACATGCCTGGGTTGCGGGCCAGGCCCCCAATGAGGGCCATGTGAGAGGCAACCATACATTGCTCTTTCTCCCTCCCTTCTCCTCTCTCTGAAAAGAAATAAAATCTTAAAAAGAAAAGAAAGCATTACCCATGCATATCCTGTCTACAAGAGATTCCTTCAGGAGAAAAGACCTACACAGACTGAAAGTGAAAGGCTGGAAACAACTTTTTCCAGAAAAAGGACAGGAAGAAAAGCAGCATGGTAGCAATATTCACATCAGACAAAAATAGTCTTCAAAAGCAGAGCCATAAAAAGAGACCCATAAGGTCAATTCATAATACTCAAAGGAATAACCAATCAAGAGACATAAACATTTGTAAATATATATTCACCCAATATAAGAGCACCTAAATACATAAAGAAAATCTTGGAGGACTTCAAGAAAGATATTGACAGCAACGCAATTACGGTAGGGGATTTCAACACCCCACTGTGAAAAATGGACAGACCGTGTAAACAAAATATCCACAAAGATATTGTGGCATTGAACAATGTCCTAGATCAAATGAACTTAACTGATATTTATAGAACCTTTTATCCCAAAGAAGCAAAACGTACATTCTTTTCAAATACACATGGGATATTTCCAAAGATAGACCATATGATAGGGCACAAAACAAGCCACAACAAATTCAAGAAAATTGGAATAATATCAAGCATTTTCTCTGACCACAAGGTGCCCCGGCCAGCAGGGCAGTCAACTGGGGTAGACCTGTTAGTGAAGGAGTGAGAGGGACAGGAGGCGCGAAGAATGGCAGCAAGACAAGATTCTGATCAAGCTGCAAATTTTATTTAAGGATCGCGGGTATATATACTGGTTGGCTGAGGGGCGTTGCTGGAGAAGCTCGGTGGAGTCGTGGGTCTTACTGATTGGTC
>PVJI01025595.1:0-20230 GCA_004026765.1 Micronycteris hirsuta | reverse complement strand
GGTAGGGGGAGAGGGTGGGAATGGGGCACAGAACAAGTAGCATAAATGGGAGGTAGACAACAGACAAGGGGAGGTTAGAACAGTATAGGAAGTACAGGAGCAGAAGGACTTATGTGTAGGACCTATGGACAAAACTAAAGGGAGGGGAAAGGGGGGTAAGGGGGAGGGGGGAAAGAAGGGGGTAAATGGGGCAACTGTAGCAGCATAATCAATAAAATATAGTTAAAAAAAAGAAAAAATTAGTGAATAGACCTTTGACATGATAGATCTCTTCTTTTAATTTTTTATTGTTGCTCAGTTAGAGTTGTCCTCATTTGCCCCCCACCCCCAGCTCTCCCCTGACCTGGCAACTCCCTGCTCCTACATTCAATTCTCCCTCCATTGTCCTTGTCCTTGGGTCCTTTATACAGGGTCCTTGACTTGACCCTTCTCCTTCTTTCCATCATTATCCCCTTCCCCACTCCCCTCTGGTCACTGCCAGTTTGTTTTTTATTTCCATGTCTCTGGTTCTATTTTTCACACTTGTTTGTTTTAGTGATTATGTTCCACTTATTTTTGAGATCATATGGTATTTGATCTTATGATATCAGACATATTTCTGTAAGGTATGATAGATCATTAGAAAGTACTCTGTTTAGAAAAGATGCTCAACATCATTAGCCATCAGAGAGATGCAAATTAAAACCACAATGAGATACCACCTCACACCAGTCAGAATGGCCATCATCAACAAAGCAACAGATAACCATTGGAGGGGATGTGGAGAAAGAGGAACCCTACTGCACTGTTGGTGGGAATGCAGACTGGTGCAGCCATTGTGGAAAACAGTATGGAATTTCCTCAGAAAACTAAAAATGGAAATGCCTTTCGACCCAGCAATTCCACTACTGGGATTATACCCTAAGAACCCTGAAACATCAATTCAAAAGAACCTATGCACTCCAATGTTCAGAGCAGCACAATTCACAATAGCCAAGTGCTGGAAACAACCTAAGTGCCCATCTACAAATGAATGGATCCAGAAACTATGGTACATTTACACAATGGAATTCTACACAGCAGAGAGGAAGAAGGAGCTTATACCCTTTGCAACAGCATAGATGGAACTGGAGAGCATTATGCTAAGTGAAGTAAGCCAGGCAGTGAGGGACAAATACCATATGATCTCACCTTTAACCGGAACATAATCAACAAAAGCAAAAAGCAAGAAAAACATAACCAGAGACATTGAAATTAACAACAGTCTGACAGTGGCCAGAGGGGAGGGGGAGGGGACAATGGGGAGAAGGGTCTTTAGGAACCACAATAGAGGACACATGGACAGAACCAAGGGGGAGGAGGGAGGCAAGGAAGGGATGTGGGGTTGGAGGGGATGGGGGAGGGGAGGGGAGAGGATGCAGACAACTGTAATTAAAAAACAATAAAGTAGCCTGGCTGGTGTAGCTCAGTGGATTGAGCATGGGCTGGGAACCAGAGGGTCCCAGTTCGATTCCCAGTTGGGGCACATGCTTGGGTTGCGGGCCAGGTCCCCAATGAGGACCATGTGAGAGGCAACCATACATTGCTCTTTCTCCCTCCCTTCTCCTCTCTCTGAAAATAAATAAATAAAATCTTAAAAAAAACAATAAAGTAATTTAAAACAAAAAAAGAAAGTACTGTGTTTACTTGTTTGAAAAAACTCAGGACCGTGTTCAGCAGAGACCAGGCCATTTCACATTCAAGCAGTTTCTTCCCTTTAGCGTTTTTCCCAACTGTCTTCATTCTGAACTGGAATGAGCTTCTAGTCTCTTGAGGCTTCTTTGCATTTTGGGTACTTCACATGGCCTTATGTGAAATTCAAATACCTCTTAATTCATACAGCACCTACAGGAAAACATGTTTGGTGAAGCACTTGTTTCTATTTTACAAACAAGATATGCTTGTATGTTCTGAACAGGTATGCATGAAAGGCACATTTGTGTGAAAATAAATTGTTCTTTGAGAGGAACACTGTACATTAGCCCAGAAGCTGCTTTCCCCTTCTTTCTCCTTGCTCTGACGTGACAAGACATGGCTCTGGATTCTCTACTAGTAAAAGAAAGGGAAATTCACACATGTGGGATCTGCTCTGAATTAAGCATGCATATAAATAGTTCAGCTTTACCTAGATAGTGGTCATTGCTATTAAAATGTAGAGGGAACTGAAAGCTAGGGATTTCAAAGTGAGCAGGGATTTGATTTCGAGGTCACAATATCCCAAACCCTGTTCTTTCAAGCACTTCACACTTCTTGGATGGAGTTGGAAAGATGTGTGTGGCAGGGACAGTTTCCAGGCCTATTCCAGGTCTACATAATTAGAGGATCTGTATCTCAAATGTGCAAGTATGAGATATTGGGTGTTACTTTCTGAGAATCACAGAAAGTACCATCCTGAATAGAAAGTAGATGAAATGATTGTTTTGATTATCCTAGGAAGCAATGGTTAGACAACACAAGGACCTAGCAAAAGAATCTATGAAGACTGGGCCTAGTTTAGTAGGAATATTCAATGAAATTCTACAATTTAGCTTCTTTTCACTTGTCCTTTAGATACACTAGAAGATTAAAGTGTCCCCAAGAACATTTGGACCACACAGTTCAAATTATGCACATTGTTTAGATTAAGTGGTTATTTCTGTCATGAGCTTTTGATTGCCCTGCACATGTTGGCCAGAAAACAAATAGAGTTTCTAAACTTGCATTAAGTTTGAGACAGAGGAGCGGCAGTTCTCTGCACTGGATCTAAGGGTTTAGGCTGGAGGCTCTGTCTGGAAAGCCAATTCCAGTCTTAAGTGGTGCCCCTGGAGTTGGCTGGCTTTGTGGTTTACTTTCTGGCTGGTGAAACCACAGTTCCCAAGGTTTCCTATCTGTTTTATCAGATTTCATATCATGGGGGAATGCCTAAAGAATTCTCAGGTTTCCTCATCTCTATTTCTCTCATTACCAGAGGAAGCAAAAGATATGGAAAATCAAGAGAACACCATCTACTTCCAAAAAAAAATCTTGCCACTCTGTTCAGTGATACAATACACTTTTGTCCTTTACTGAGACAGGAAAGTGTATGGAGAAAAACAATACAAATTGTGGGGATTGGAGTGAGGAAGTGTGATTGGAATCAATAGTTGTGTTCAGGATACTTATTAGACATCCAAGAAGAGAGGTTTTTCAGCTGTAAAGTCATGGTGTAGGTTGTTGTTAATTTGTTATTTTCAAGGCTTGGCTGCTAAGACCTTGGACATGAAAAGGTCCTGAGTCACTCTGACAATGCAGAAAGCAGGTCAGGGCTATCAAATTGGAACCAAGTGCACAGAATGCAGTTAGGATAGGTGTCAGGTCAGAGTGGAGATCAGGGAATTTGAACCTTGGTTCAGCAGACTGTTCTGTAACTGGCAAACATTTACAAGTATATTCATGATAAACCAGTCTTCACCTCCCACATGCCCACATATTTGATGTGTATGCCAGGAAACTATTCCAATTACTGGGCATTTCAAAACTGGTAGGAAACTACAGAGATGAAGGGGAGTATGTAGCCATGGGGAGATGACGTGGAGACAAGGAACTTGGAGTCCATCACCTGCTGATCTTTATCTCTTCCCAACAGCAAGAAGTCACATACTTTGCCTACATATCAGACCTTATCACATTCTGGGGACCTCACTTGTGAAGACAAAGTGTAGTTAGTTGTTAAAGCTTCCTTTTGAAAGAATTACAATTTTGCTAAAAATTCAACACTGACCATCAGAGAGGCAGGAAGAGTCACTGGACTGAAAACCTGAAACATAAGTAGGAGCCCTACCTCTGTGGTTAACTAGCTTTGGACAAGTTACTTGCCATCTCTGAGCTGGCCTCAGCTTCCTCATTTAAAGTGTGGGCACTGTGCTGAATATGTGCTAAGAGCCTTCCTGTCCCAACAGTTTATGAAATTAAGATTAAGGGCATTAAAATGTCTGTTGTGGTTGCTCCAGTGTGACAGGTGTTGAGGGTTAGTAACAGAGGTTTTCTTACAGCTCCCTTATGACTCTGTGAGATCCCAGCAGGCACAGTACTAGGTGGCTTCATCGGACTTGACAGTATTATTGATTATCAGGTAAAACATTCCATCATCTTTCCAGTAAGTCTCCAAGTGGGGATTGCGCTGGTCATCCTTGTTATTCTTGGTTGAGCCATAAAGGATTCATCTCAGGGGCTCCCCTTCTTTTTGTTGATGCCAGTTCACAATGGCATTCTCGAGGGGAACCCCAGACAGTTTGCAGGTTATGTGCACTGTTCTGTCCAGGTAAAGGAGAGTTGATCCTGAGATATTCTCATTCTGGTGTCTCCATCTGAAATGCAAGGATTGTCAGTTTTTTCTTTTAATAGTTTAGGGATTTCACTCCAAAGTCACCTTGCTTGCTTAGTTTAGATGGAAGTCTCTATTGCTTCTTTATCCCTCTAGCCTTCAAGACTTTTTCTTTGTCTGTGTCTTTGATTTCCTTTTTTAAAATTTATTTTTAAAGTTTTTATTTTATTATTTTTATTATTGTTCATGCTATCACAGTTGTCCATATTTTCCCCTATGCCCCCCTCCACCCAGCTCGCTCCCTGCATCCATAGTCAATCCCCACACTGTTTTCATGTCCATGAATCCTTCATATATCTTTTTAGACTAATTCCTTCACCCTCTTTGAAACCATTTCCACCTCCTTCCTTCTCTCTTACTGCTTTCATTCTATTCCATGATTCTATGCCTCTGGTTCTATTTTGAACATTAGATTATTCATCAGATTCCTCTTATAACTGAGATCATATGGTATTTTTTCATGATTGACTGGCTTGCTTCGCTTAGCATAATTCTCTCTAGGTCTATCCATGCTGTCACAAATGGTAGAAATTCCTTCATTTTTTCTGCTGCATGGTATTCCATTGTGTAAATGTGCCACAATTTTTTATTTCAGTCATCTACTGATGAGCACCTAAGGTGTTTCCAAAACTTGGTTAGTGTAAATAGGAATGATTTCTATCACTAATTCTGGAACACTCTCAGCTAAGACGTCTTCAAACATTTTTTTCTCTATTTTGTCTTTGCTTCTGTGATTCTAAATACAAATGTGTTGGAAAACTGGATATTGCTCATTGTTTTAGGATGTATGAATATCTACCCTCTCTCTCTCTACCTCATCTCCTTTCATTGCAGTGTTGTAACAGGGTGCAGCCCAGAGGGGGCCCCAAAGAGGGAGATAATTGGCTCCACACCAAAGGGCCACACCTGCCCTGAATGCTGGCAGCTTTGGCCAATTGTGGGAGGAGCCAGAAATGAGACTCTGGGATATAAATCCAGGCAGGGCACAGCTTGGGTGTCTCTTTTTGGTACCACACGGCGTGGGACCACATGGCTTGGGTGAGAGTCAGGGCCACGTGGATGGTTCTAGGAGCCTGCGTAAGATACAGTACCCCAGACTGGGCAGAGGGAGAGGGAAGGACTGTGTGTGTTTAAATAAATAATTCTTTTCCTTTTGAATCTTTCCTCTGGTGGTGGGCAAAGCGAACCTGGTAAAGGGAAGAAACCCCCGGGTACAAAAAAGGGGGGGCTTTAATATCGTCCAGCCCCCCCCATTTGTTCTGAAACAGTTTTTGGCGACCGTGGCAGGACCATAAATTGCCTGTGGCAGACCGACTCCCTCAGGTGTGGGAGAGTGAGACTTAGGAGTTTTCCCAGTCTCTGAGAGTTTCTCTGCACTCCTCCTGAGGGCATTGGTCACCTAATTACATCCGGAAAGGTGAAAAGGAAACGAAACAGGGAAGGGAACAGAGATGTAAAAGTGTTTCGGTTGAAAATTTGTTTCCTGAGTATTGTTTTGGAATGATGGAGTTGGAGTTGTGGGCAATAGCTGGGGAAGCACCCAGTTTTTATGCCATCTGTGTTCTTCTTGTTCTCAATTTTTTCAGGCTTTGTTGGAACAATATAAATTGTTCCGAGTGGGTCCCTGAGTGGAGCCCACTGGGTAGGATTCTAAAGGATTGGGACAGCTACTGCGCTAAGTCCACGTACAAGGAACCCTTGTGTAAGCAGTTATTGATGTATTACTGTAACACTGTGTGGCCTACTTATGTTTTGAGTGATGAGATGAGCCGGCCTGTGGATGGTTCCTTGAGTTACTGCATCATTTCAAGATTGAAACAGTATTGCCGAAGGCAGGAACTTTTGGAAGAACTCCACTATCTAAGTGCATTTATAATATTGCATAATTGCCTTATGCCAGAGACAGAGATGCATGTGATAGTGCAGAAGGAAAAAGTGGTCTCAAAACCCCTCCCTGAAAGTAGAACAGAGGAGGAGAGGGATAATGAGGAGACAAACCTCATTAATGCTCTGAACCCAGGGAATGGACACTCCCAGACCAGAGGCACCTCTACTGTGCTGCAACTTCCCGAGGAGGTGGGGCCCGCCAGGGCTCCTCCCCCACTGCAGGTGGGAAAGGTCTCCACCACAGAGCCTCACTCTCTGCAGGTGGGAGGCATCTCTGCTGCATCTCCACCTCCCTCTCAGGTGGGAGGGACTGGTAGGGCTTCATCCCCTCTGCAGGTGGGAGGTGTTTCTGCGGCTCCACCTCCCTCCCAGGTGGGAGGGACTGGCGGGGCTTCACCCCCTCTGCAGGTGTGGATAATGGTTTGGTTAGTATGCTGCTTCCAGGATGCCCCTAAGGCAACCTGTACTCAGATTTGGGGAGGAAGCAAACCCCTAGGCTCTGTAAGCCGAGCCTGCCTGTATGTTGGGGACTGGACACCAAGCCATGTGGGTGCACCACCATTTTGGGTAAAATGGATGAGCCACCTGAGTGCCCCACCATGGAGGTCAGGTCATGCATATGCATCACCATCTTGGGTAACCCAGCGTACATGGATGCTGCCGTCTTGGATGATGGACCACGTGAGAGTTCCACCATCTTGGAACTGGCAAGGTGGTGGGCTAAGGGTTCTCTTCAGATTATAGGTTGTGTGTTGCTGCTGTGTGGGCATGGCACCAGTCAGGTTCTCTGTGCAACTGGTTCTGATAGGGAGGGCTCTGGTTCTGAAGGTCATGAACTGGGGTCCAAGGGTGACCATCCGATTTATAGGGTATTTGCGAGGTCTAAGCTTCAGGAAGCTGTAGGATGTCCCTGCAGATCTTGGAACTTTTAGTGGAAGGTACATATAAAGCTAGGGACTTTTGGCTGCCACATACTGAGTTTAAATACTGAGCTTAAGCATAGCCCTTCCCAGTGTGGGAAAGGAACAGGGATTAAATGTGAAAATTATGGTTAAATCTGGATGGGTAAAACTATGTAGGGAAGGTTGTGAAAGCTTAAACCTGGAGGAAAGGAAACCTCAACTACTTGCTTTCTGGTTTTATGGGAATGTGGTTTCAATTTGCTTTTGTTTCTGATCAGAAATCTTCTGTATCTGCAGACCTAGTAAAGGTCAACCTGAAGACTTGTTTAAGGTCACCTGAAGACCTGTTTAAGGTCACCTGAAGACCTAGTTAAAGGTCATCTGTAAGACCTAGTGACGGTCACCTATAACTGGTTGGGGAGAATGCCTTTGCCTCTCAGGACTCAGGAAGGGTCATTTAGGGCTGATGAGTGTTTCAGTCTGAGGTAAAGAAGCATGTCTCTGCCAAGAGACCAGGCCTGAAAGAGCATGTCTCTGTGGAGGCACCAGTGGAAGTACTGGTGCAAGAGAATGCCTCTACCTGTGTATTATTCTTATGGAACTCTGTCTGTGTTTTGGATTTTGTTCTGTATCTGCTCTGAAAAGAATATTGAGGATTCCAGAAAAGGTTGAAACTTCATATTCGGTAGGAAAGTGAACAAGGAAAAGAATTTTCCTTCGCACATGGTATTTTTCTCCCTACCTGATCCCTCCAGTATTTGGCATTCTGAAAAAGTGAGTAATGACATAGGTTTCTTTGCATAAATCCATTAAAACCAGTCATCAATTGTGGTTTTATTAACCAAGACTTTGATTAAAATATCACACCTGAAGGAGACATGTCTGAGTTCTGGTCATCACCAGAAAGCCCTAAGGAACTGGGATTCATTTGCGAAGCTAGCAAAAGCCCACAGAAAAAGCCTGGTACTTTGGTTGGTTGTGCGGTTTGTGGCAGTCTTCGCAGGGAAGGAACGAAGGTTGCTTTCCTGAAAGATGGCTGAAAAGGAACCTGTAGGCACAATGGGAGCCTCAAGGATTTGAGTGAAGCAACTGGTACAGGTGAAGTCAGGTGGCAGATGTGTGGCTCTGCTTCTGTGCCCCGAGGGACGGACCTGGAAGTCAATCTAAAGGTCTCCTGTGTGAGTTCCAGCAAAGCGTACTATCCAGGCTGCTCTTGGTGTGTTTATGCAAATGAACAGTCAAAATTAAAAAGCTGGACTCAAAGTAGTCCCTTTAATAACAATGAGGGTGATCTTAGGAAGAAAAATTGTGGTTCAAGGAAAGTCACAATGCTCAGTATTGGATATCAGAATGGAGCAGTTGACTGTCTAAAAAGTTTAGTTTTCATTTGAAAGTTAAAACTGGGTTTATAATATCAATTTACAGTCACAAAGAACCTGTCAAGTTGCCACTGTTAGATATCATTGCAGCAAGGGCCTTGCAACAGGATTTCTTCCCAAAAGACAGTCTCACAGTCACAGAAACTGGCTTGGGGATTTTCATGTAAATTAACACGTGTTCTTCCTTCTGTTTTCGTAGGGTGTATGCCTAGGACTTCATTACCTGAGTGATTGGTTGCAATACAGGCCTCACTTAATGAGCCCATCCTCATCATCGCCCCCTAAGACTCAACGGTTTGACTGAACTAAGTAGTTGGGTAGGGGCAGTCTGTGGGCTTCATTTTAAAACTGATTTTCCCTTTTCTGTCCTAAAGGCTTGGACAGAAAGGGCCCAGAAATCTGAAAGGAGAGAAATCTTAATATATTCTCCTCAGTCCAAGTTCAGTATAGTGGGTCACAAGGGTTTCCGATAAGTGTAACATGCCTTACACACCTTCCTCCAGATAAGCTATTCTTTACCTGAGACCCTGCCTTTGTCATTTAGTGGTTATGATTCAATTGTGCTTCCAAATCTGTCACCTCCAAATACACTAGGATGCCAACTCTCCAGTAATGCCAGCCCTTTGGACATCAAGCTTGCAACTTCCTGGTGACAGCCAACTGACCTGGATTACAGGAACGACTCCCTCCGTGCTGCACCACCCCCTTTCAGGGCACCCCTGGCCCAAGAGTAGATAGGATGAGATCCATGTCCAGCCGGAAGTAGTTACAAGAAGATGAGACCTTCGTCCATTGTCCTTTATATGATTATAAAAGGGCTGTAAATCTGAAAGGAGGGATTTGTAATAGGGTGTAGCCAGGAGGGGGCCCCCAAAGAGGGAGATAATTGGCTCCACACCAAAGGGCCACACCTCCCCTGAATGCTGGCAGCTTTAGCCAATTGTGGGAGGAGCCGGAAATGAGACTCTGGGATATAAATCCAGGCAGGGCACAGCTTGGGCATCTCCCTTTTCGGGACCACACGGCTTGGGCGTCTCTTTTGGTACCACACGGCTTGGGACCACGTGGCTTGGGTGAGAGTCAGGGCCACGTGGATGGTTCTAGGAGCCTGTGTAAAATACAGTACCCCAGACTGGGCAGTGGGAGAGGGAAGGACTGTGTGTGTGTAAATAAACAATTCTTTTCCTTTTGAATCTTTCCTCTGGCGGTGGGCAAAGCGAACCTGATAAGGCGGAGAAACCCCCGGGTACAAAAAAAGGGGGGGCTTTAATATTGTCCAGCCCCCCCCATTTGTTCTGTAACAGTGTGGGTAATTCCTAGTGCTCTATTCTCATGTTACCAAATTCTTTCCTTATCCCCACTGAGTCTACTGATGAGTCCTTCCAAGGAATTCTGCATTTCTCTTACTGTGTTACTTACTCCTTGCATTTCCTTTGTTTTTTAATGATTTTCATTTCTCTGCTGAAATAATTTATTTGACATGGCATGTTGCTTTATGTTTTCCATTAGAGTCATTAACATAATAATCATACTTATTTCAGATTCCCTGTCTGTTAGTTCCAACATTTGTGTCATATGGCAGGCTGGCTCTAATGATCACTTTGCATCTTTAGACTGCTTCTTCTTGCCTTTTTTATCCCTCTGAAATTGTTGATTGAAAGATGAACATGTAAGGTACAATAGATGCTGAGGTAAATATATTTTATGCTTGGAAATAAGCACAGCTTTCCTTCTGTTAGGCCTTTAGTGTGAAGACTTGTGTTATTCTAGTCAGGAATTATACCGGGTTGGAAGTTGTTTAGGTTATCAGTGGTGGAGTTTGTTGTTTTCAGGGTGCAGAGATTTAAAATTCATCTGGTCATACTTTGTTTTGGTCTTCTCACTTGTCTTCGAGTCTTCCCTTTCCTCTGCTCCCCAGACAAAGCACCCTTAGTCTTGAAGCACCCTTATTTATATTCCACTGTTATTTTTATTCAACCTTTGTTAGCAGGCTTGAGAGAAGTAAGGAAAGTGGACATTTTCTGACTCAGTTGCAGACAGGTGCAGTAAAACTGGCTCTTGAATGTGATCTTCACATGTGCTCCCGCCTCTCTTCCAGAGGTAGCACTTTATGACCTCTGTTTCTTCTCCCGACTGCAGGAGGCACCCACCCACTTTAGGTTATGGTTTTGACACCCATCCTTCTACAGGTCGAAACTTATTACTATGTGAAGCTGGGAGATTGTTTGATTGCAAGCAAAGTTTTGGTGGTGGCCTCATTCCTGCACCCACCACTGCAGTGAGATTCCTCCAGTCCCTTCTCCTGCATCTTAGGTCTTTTTTTTTCCTCCATTGGAGATGAAGTGGATTAGATCTGGATGGATTGCAGCAGTAGCTGTGTCCACCACCTGCAGCTAGCACTGTGTGGGGAGCTTTCTCTAGATTTGCCATGATCTTCTCTGTAGAAATCATGTGGGCTTCCTGGAGAAAAAGGTTAAAAGATAGTGGAAAAGGCCCTATATCTGTGGTTCCCAAGTATTCACACTCTCCCACTGGTCTATACTCAGCTCTTGTTAGTTTATTAAATTTTTCCGTTTACTCTTTGACCACCTTGATTTGTGACTGGCAGCATCTGTCTGAGGTAAACAAATACTCAGCTCCTGTTTCTGCCTGCAAGTGCTAGTCTGTCTCCAGTTTTTGAGTCATTTACCCCCAGGTCAGGTCTCCACAGGTTCAAGCAAAATCATTCATTTTCAATTTGTCCCTTTTTTTATGTTGTTGTAAGAGAGTTGCAAGGTCATTTTCTTTTCTCTACATCTCTGAGCACATGGTGGTCTTCTTTCCTATTTTTAATTGCATTCCTTTTTTGAGTTGTGAAAGCTCTTTACGTAGTTTGACACCATTCTTTTTGTTTTTCATATATGTTTAAGAATACTTTCTTCTAATCCATTGCTTTTCAGGTTCTTATTAGTCTTAAAAAGAGCAGAATGTTAATTTTGATGGCTATATAATTTGTCCAATGTTTCCTGTTTCTTCTGTATTAAAAAATATTTGCCTAACCCATGGTCACAATGACTTTCTTCTATATTTTCATCTCAAAGTTTTATTGTTTTCAGTTTTATATTTAGTCCTATAATTCTTTTCGAGTTCATTTTTATTTATGGTGTTCAGTATGGATTGAAGGTTCTTTTTCACATATATGAACAATTGTACCAATATTCTTTGTTGAAGTTTATTCATTGTTCATTTTTGTACATACCTGGCACCTTTGATAAACATCAGTTAATCATGTATGTTAGGGTTATTTCTGAATTCTTTTTTTCAGATGCTTTTAAAATGTATCTATCCTTTCACCAATATCCCACTGTCTTGATCATTGTAGCTTAAAGGTAGGTCTAAGATTTTAATATTTCCAAAATTCTGTGGCTATTCTATGTCTTTTGCCTTCCCATATATATTTTACAACCAGTGTCTTGATTTTTACAAAAAGTCTTCCTGAAATTTTAATAGTTACTGTATGAAATCTATTTATGATTTTGGTGGAAGTTTAGTATCTCAACTATACTGAGCCTTGCAACCCATGAACACGGCACATCTGTCCATTTGTTCAGTTTTCCTTTGGCTTCTGTCGTCGCAGCTTTGTGCTTTTCAGTGTCTACATCCTTTACATTGTCAGTTAAATTTATCTCTAACTATTACATAGGTTGTTGTTGCTATTTAGTACCATCTTTTAAATTTAAATTTTCAAATTTTTAAAATTACTTTATTAAATTTTCAATTTTTAATTGTTAGTACAGTTTACCCACGATCAACACAGGTTTGAACTGCATTGGTCCACTTAAATGCAGATTTTTTTTCAATAAATACTGTTGTTGTTCCATATACGTGGGTTTTGTACACACAGATTCAACCAATGGCTGATCAAAAATACCATTTTAAGCCTGCAGTTTCAGTCAGCAGATGCAGAAAGCCAACTGTAGGCATTGTCCTATACCATTTTAAACAAGGAACTTGAGCATCCACAGATTTTGGTGTCTGTAGGAGGTCTTGAAACCAATGCTGAAGGCTGGCTGTAGTTATGTGTTTAGAGAGTCAAAAGTTATTCACAGATTTATTTATTTATTTTTTTCACTGAGCAGATGATAAATGCTCCTAACTCCCATGTTGTTCAAAGGTCAAATGTATATAGAATTAAAATTAATTTTTCATCTCTCATTCTATTTTACAGCTCTATATACTTCATTATGAATGTGCCATCATTTATTTAATGAATCTCCTATGTATGTATATGTATGTAAATTCCAATATCTTACACTTACTCAATGATTAACTTTATATATACATGTGTTTTAATATTGTTGAAAGTTGTGCTTTCTGGGTGAATATTTAAAGATTTTTTTGTCTGGTGAAAAGGTAAATTCATAGAAAGTATTGTTAGTTACTTCCAAATTTCTCTACAAAGAGGTTGTATTTTGCACTTTTCCCAGCAATGTATGAGTGCCTATTTTCCCCTGTCACTTAACCAATGGAATATATAGTCAAATGTTTAAATTCTTGCCAATCTCATGGGTGAGAAATAGTGTCTCAATGTAGTATTGATTTGCATTTATCTTACTTTAAGTAAAGTTGAGCATCTTTTTATATGCCTAAGAGCTATTTTTGCATCACTCTTCATGAACTGGCTTTTTATGTCTTTTCCCATTTTCACGGATATTTTGAATGCTTTTTCTTCATTTTTTAAAAAGATTTTAATTATTTTTTGAGAGAGGGAAAGGGAGGTAGAAAGAGAGGGAGAGAACCATCAATGTGCGGTTGCCTCTCATGCGCCCCTGCTAGGGAGGTTGTCCACAACCCAGGCGACCATTTGGTTCTCAGATTGGCACTCAGTTCACTGAGCCACACCAGCCAGACCTTTTTCTTCATTTTTAAAATGTAGTTCTTTTATATCAGAGATAGTAGGGTTTTTTCTCCTAAACAGGTTGCAAATATTCTCTATAGTTTGTGATTTGACATTTTATTTAAGTTATGTTGCTTGTTACTATGCAAAATTTACTTTTATTTTCATGTAGTTAAAAGTTACCAATATTTTCTCTTTTTGCATCTTGAATCTTAGTTATAGTTACAGACTCATTCCTCAACCCCATGTTACACAACAGAGGCTGGCAAATTTCTTCTGTACGTGATCAGATAACAAAAGTTTTCAGCTTTGTGAACCATAAGGTCTGTGCTGTGATTACTCATCTCTGCTCCTGCAGCTCCTAAGCAGTCAGACAGTATGTAAATGGTAGGGGTGGCTGTGTTCCAGGAATGTTAGGGGCATATATCCTATTAGAAAATGTCCTGAAAGAAGGGTTTCTTTTTTCATTTACTTCTGTTATCTCAAAAATAATAAAATATGTTTTTCCTTTACATCTTACTATTTTATATTTTGAAAGCCAAATCAGCCATGGTATTTACACTCTTTCTAGGAAGACAACTCTTAAACTCAGAGTCAGCTTAGAATAGTAAACTCTTTGTTTCAGTAATTATTTTGTGAAAGACAGTTTGCTTTCTCTTTAGCTGTGGGAACTGCAGACTATGCTGTAGACATTAGCAGTTCTACAGCTGCCTCTGTCCCATGAGTGCTGAGAGGGTAGGGTACTCCTGTGTTTGCGATCTAGAAAGAAAATCCTGGGATAAATGTGTTCCTCTTGGGGTGGGGCAGGGATGGTCCTCACACTCACTCAGCTGTTCCCCGTGAAATACCATGCCATAGAAACACTACTTCAGAAAAGTGAAGACACGTGTGTTACATTCAGCCCCTATGACTACCTTTCTGTGACTTGCTATGGATTCAGGACTTGGGTCGAAACCTGATCTTTATTTTTCTTTAGCACAACAGCACAAAAACGAGACACTGGAATACCTCATTGACATTATTTAAGATGCTTTATGCACAAGCACTGAAGAATTTCTGTGTGTTTTTTAATTAATCAAGATGTCACCACACAGACTATGACTCAGGGCAACCAAAGTTCATTTACAATCTAGGTGCCTTTTAGAAAGGGCTGGAATGCAGCAGCTGGCAGATAGAGGAGACACAGCAATCTGGGGACTCAGCTTCCCATCTGGACCTTGGAACTGTCTCATGAACCCTATGCCACATGAAGGAGTATTTTCAATGCTGCGGCATATTTGAATGTACTAATAAGCTTTCAAATTAACATAGAATCCAATATTCATTTAGAAACTATTATTTGTAAGGCAATATTCTAAATGTTTACTTATTTTATGTAATCTTCTCTACAATACTTTCATGAAGTAGCTGTTAGGATGACCTCCATCTGGCAATGAGAACAGTGGCAAAGAGAGGTGACCCCTTCAAAGACCAGATCTGTGAAACATGAGAGCTCAGATAAGTAACAGTTCGTTAAAGAAAGTCTGAGATAAATCAGGTGTGAAAACTGACAGGAAAATGGACCCACACTTTACAGTTACTTTGAATTTTTCTCTACATATTTTGGAATACTAATAGGATTTCTAGGTATTTTATAATAAATATTTTTAAGAGGGACTTGTATATTTGGCTTCACATTCTCTTCTTTTGGTTAATGTATTGTAGTGAGAAACTCTGAGGTCATTAAATAATCTATGTGAGTGTTATTTAGTAACCAAAGTTATAATTCAACACTTTCCTATACCACTGAGCCCTATCTGACATTTGTGTGTTACTTAGGCTTTTTGTGCCTCACTTTCCTCATAAACACATTGTCTATATGTCTAGCTTTCAGAGGTGTTAGGAGGCTTACATGATCATAATGCAAGAGGGTAATGCACAAAATACTCAAATATTAGTACTTGGCACATCAGGAGTCTTCAATGATGTTATGAAGTGTTATTTTTCATACTATTATAAAACAAGACAAAATTACCTTGCTATATATTTTTACAATGCAACTCTAGTAACTCCTTCAGAAATATATGTAAGTTAATCAAAATACATAGGAGAAATAAAGCAATCTATTTCCTCAGGAATAATCATCCTTAAAGTTTTAGATAATTCCTTCCCCCCTTTTATTATTCTTCTATCAATACAAAGAGTTTTAATGTCAAAAGTTATTATATACTCATGGATTTTTCTTTCTATTATATTGCAAACATTTTTAAATTTTAGTAACAAATCCATAAAATATTTTTTCAATGTTTACCTAATAGTCTATTTTCTGAATGCAATGTAGATCAGGTGTCTCTTTTCCTGTAAATCACTATTTAGTCTGACATGTAAAAAGCTGCTGGAGAGTTTTCTTCTAAGACCTGAAAACAGGAGAGTGTTTCACTGCCAAAGCCTCATCACTGCTCTATGAGGCTCTTTGGAGTACTAAATGAGACAACCCTGTAAGAAGGTAGCAGCGGTATGTTGACAAGCTTGCCTGCGTATTCCTGTCTGAAAAGGGTTTATGTTCTCAGATTCTTTGGGATTCTCTCAGGTCTTTCTCTCTACCCTTGCTTTTATTAAAAGTTTAATAATAAGGTCCTGTACAGGTTCAAGAAACCTACTGTAGTACACACTGACAAAATAAGATGGTCAGGAATCACACAGATAGGATGCAATCACAACTCAGAGGTAAGAGGAGAAAGGCAGACAGGCTTATCTCTGACAGCTTTTCTGGTGAATCTCCTTTCTTTCTTCCAATGGCTTCCCTGAATTGAGAACTGGAACCAGGGTCCTTAGAAGAGGAGATGATGGGGATGAATATGTTGTCATAACCTTAGAAATTATCACATAAGGAAAGGACTATGTACAGCACAGATGCAAAGTGATGTCCATATTCTTACATGGGATGCCAGCATGTACTGTGTAAGAAGAGTGTGTGAATTAAAGGGTTGTTATTTGTTTCACAATTATTTCAAAGTGCCATTATGAAGCAACAGGATACTTTTTATATTTTGGAAAACAAATTGATACCTTATTGACATTTTAGGTATTATGTGAAGACACCTGATGACTAAATCCTGGTCACATGATTCAGTACAAAATAGTATATTGTGTCCAGAAATGTTTCACAAAGTTTAGTTTGTTTCCTCCATGGCGTAGGAACAGTGCATAGCATTCTTTATATCCTCTTATGGTCTAGAGGTCAGATTCTGCAGCTAGATTATGTGGTCCCTACCCTACTTTGCATTGTATTGCTGTATGACTGAGATAATTTCTTGGGATACATAATATCTCACCTCCTGAGACAAATAGGTTCATAGTCATAAGAGAAGACACCTCATAGGTTATGATGCAGAAACCAGCCTGCAGTGTCCACGGTGTCATGGCTGAGACATAAGACGAATTCACACGGACTACTGAGTCCTGTGGAGGAAAAGGGAAGGCATGGCCACTCTCTCAAGAGGAGAGCGTGCTGACCCTTGCCTTGATAGGCTTTTATTGTCATTCTGGGCACATTATATTGAGGGTTGTTTTAATTTACTATGCACAGGTCCTCATTGACTATGCATAGGATCACTGTAGGTGATTACATTTTACAGATAACAAACGAGAAGATATTGCTAAATACATAAAGAAAGAAGGATATTCACAAATGTAAAGGGGCAAGTGGTTGAACTGGTTACACTCGCCCTTGGAAGGTTTAGCATGGACTTTAGGAAGTTACTTTAGAGAAACACAGTAAACGTTTGCTGCCTCAATCCAGGGTGAGGGAATTTTAGCAAAAGCAAGTCTTATAGCAGCCTAGATACAATGCAGGCCTAATTCCCCATGGAAGAACCCATCCGTGGGCATGGGTCCTTTGTCACTCTCCACGTGAAGCTGGGCCCACGCCATGCAGAATGGTCTCCCATAAGGTTACAGTGAAGGTTGAAGAAGTTCATATGTACAAGGAATTGAGAACACTAATAGACATCTCTCTCACACAAAAATGATTGGTTGTTCCTTCTCTGGACCCATTCTCACTGTTCTTTCATTGGCAGAACCAAGGGTCACTCAGAATGTGGTGGGCTCATCTAATGACTTCAGGGGATCAGACCTGTATTCTGATGACATTATGTTCATACAGCCCTGAATAATTGAGGAACTATCTTCCTCCTCCCCCAGTAAAAAGATACTGGCTCCATCCCAAACTGACTTCAAGTATTTTGTGTGTTATAGAATTGTGATGTTTACATTTCCGGGGTAGCCTTATGATCCAGTCAAAACACAAGGACTTCCTTTCTTTGACCAATCACTTTAACACTCAGAACTTTAATTGTTTTATTTGTCAAATGGGCAAATAACAGTTATAGTGCTGGAGTTCTGTGATCGTTATCTGTGGCGATGCGCATGTGCTCTGCCTGGGAGAGCTGGTGCACACGCTCCCTCCCTCAGCCTGAGCTGCTCCTGTTAGTGGAAGTATCTGGACGGTGTTACGATTAATGGGGCCTATGTCTACTCATTCCCAGTCAGGATTTAATTCATAGGGAAGTGTGTTAAATGCAGCTTTGGGAGCACCATGGTCTGAAATGCTTCCTGCTGAAGGTGGGGCCTAATGTGTGAGCAAGCACAGGCTGGCTGTTGCTGCGCTGTGGGCCCCAGCAGCACGCTAGTCAATGGCCCATGTTTTCTATGAAGTGTATGGTAGGACTTATGCAGACTTTTGAAAAGTTTTTCTTGCCTCAAATTTGCTCTTTGTTCACCTAAGTGAACTGGAGTTGGGATATCTGTTGAGATGATAGACTTCAGGTGTGCCATAATTTGGTGTGGTTGCTTCTGATACCAGTGTACAACTGTATTTTCAATGTATTCTGTGGACATCATGAAAGATCTGAACACCCTTTCTGTTGCTCTGGGAATTGACACCTCAGGTGGCTCCAGCTGTAACTGCCCATGTCCCACTGCAAAGGAAAAGTAGAAATTCCCATGGACATCCGATATAGAAACAGAAACAATTTAAAAAATCTCTTTTAGGAAAAACAGGACTTCTGGCCAAGATGGAGGCATAGGTAGACACACTATGCCTCCTCGCACAACCAAAAGAGAAAAAACAACAATTAAAATAAAAAAAAAAAAACCAGAACTGACAGAAAATCAAACTGTATGGAAGTCTGACAACCAAGGAGTTAAAGAAGACATGTTCATCCAGACTGGTAAGCGGGGTGGAGCCAGGCAGAGAGCGTGCATGGCGAGATGGTGGTTTGTGGAGTGGTACTGGCAACATTGCAGCTGCCTGGAGAGACCTGCATCCAGTGCACCCGAAGAAACCTGCAGCTGGCTGACCCAGACCCAGTGGGGCCGAGACTGGTGGATCAGGCAGTCCCTCATTTGCATGTAGATAAATTGGGAGAAAAAGCTGGGGAGCCAAGCAGACCGAGCAACGCACCATCGTGGGGAAATAAAGCCCCAAATCACCGATTGAAAACACCTGGGGGGGGGTTGGGGTGGCAGCAGGAGGAACGCCCAGCCTCACGTGAGAGTTCACTGGAGAGACCCAAAGGGCCTTCGAACTACACAAGCCTACCCACCTGGGACCAGCACAGAAGGGCCAAATTTGCTTGTGTGTAGTGGGGTAAGTGACTGAAAGCCAGCAGAGAGTGGAGCAAGTGCCATTGTTCCCTCTCAGGCCCCGCCCCCACAGGCATTGTCACAACACAAACACATGGAGTGCCCCATCCTGATGAACACCTAAGGCTCTATCACTTAAAGTAACAGGCATGCCGAGAAAAAAAAATGGCCCAAATGAAAGACCAGATCAAAATGCCAGAAAAAATACAACTAAGTGACAAATAGATAGCCAACCTATCAGATGCACAGTTCAAACCACTGGTAATCAGGATGCTCACAGGACTGGCTGAATTTGGTCGCAAATTAGATGAAAATATGAAGAATAGACTGAGAGAAATTAGGGGAAATGTACAGGGAACCAATAGTGATGGGAAGGAAACTGGGACTCAAATCAACAGTGTGGATCAGAAGGAAGAAAGAAACATTCAACCAGAAAAGAATGAAGAAACAAGAATTCAAAAAAATGAGGAAAGGCTTAGGAACTTCCAAGAGATCTTTAAATGTCCCAACATCCGAGTCATAGGGGTGGCAGAAGGAGAAGAGGAAGACCGAGGAATTGAAAACTTATTTGAACAAATAAATAATAAAGGAGAACTTCCCCAAGCTGGTGAAGGAAATAGACTCCCAGAAAGTCCAGGAAGCTCAGAGAGTCCCAAAGAAGTTGGACCCAAGGAAGCACACACCAAGGCACACCATAATTACACTACCCAAGATTAAAGATAGGGAAAGAATCTTAAAAGCAGCAAGAGAAAAGGAGACAGTTACCTATGAAGGAGTACACATAAGACTGTCAGCTGATTTTTCAAAAGAAACCTTGCAGGCAAGAAGGGACTGGAAAGAAGTATTCAAAGTCATGAAAGGCAAGGACCTACATCCAAGAATATTCTAGCCAGCAAAACTTTCATTTAGAATGGAAGGGCAGATAAAGTGCTTCTCAGATAAGGTCAAGTTCAAGAAGTTCATCATCACCCAGCCTTTATCATATGAAATGTTAAAGGGATTTATATAAGACATGGAGGTATATCAACTGGGGAGTAGGAAGGGGAGAGATGAGGAAAAAGTACAGAGAATAAGTAACCTAAACAGTAGGTAGAAAACAGAAAGGGGGAGGTTAAGAATAGTATAGGAAATGTAGAAGCCAAAGAACTTATGTGTATGACCCATGGACAAAAACTAAAGGGTGGAGAGGAATAAAGGGGGA
>PVJI01025594.1:0-20222 GCA_004026765.1 Micronycteris hirsuta | reverse complement strand
GGTTATTGTTCAGTGTGCTCACTGATAATGAGGCCATCAGTAATCTTCATCACGTGCACAGTAAGTACCGGCTATTTCACGTGCAGTTCCACATGCAACCCACACAGCAATCTTTAACGTGGGTATTTTTATCCCCATCTTAAAGATGAAGAAACTGAGGCTTTGAGAGAATAAATAGCAGGCAAAGGACGCGTAGCTACGAGGTATGGTGCCAGCGTCCAAAGCCAGGCCTAGTCTGCCAAAAAAAGCTAGTGTTCTCACGACTGCCCTGCACTGCCACCCGGTGGCAGGGTTTCTACATCCTGGGCAGTTACTTAGAAATGGATCCTTTCACACTCCCCAGGCTGCAGCCGTAACTGCTGAAATAAACTTTGGAAACGGCAGTGCCTGGTGATCAGATGAGGGAACATGTTGATAAGAATGTATTATTAGCATTATATGAAATGCAGCTAAAATATTGTTTATTCTCTCTGGTGGAACGAGCACTAGATACTATCTGAAGATCACTGTCATTCTCCCTCAAAGTCATGTGTCATTTTAGAAAGTCATGTCACGCCCTCAGGTGGCAGTTTTCTTGATTCAGAAAGGAGAGGAGGGGACCACGTGATCTCTGGGGCCCCTCCCCTGGCCAAGAATTCTGCAGGTTAAAGGACATAAAATGCTACCACCTGCTGTCAGAAGGGCTCACCGCAGCTGCCGGGGACCCTGGGACATTCACGGGTGACAGAGTTAGGTCATCACCGTTCACTTACTTCTCACTCATGTATTTATTCCATCAACATTGATCTTGAGCTCCGTTTTCCTACATTCTGTTTTAAGGTGAAACAATTAAAAAAAAACAACCCTATGAGAACTATCTCACTGAAGTTTTAAATCATATATGCAACCAACCTGGTTGTTACATCCGGAACCTCGGAAGCCCCTGCTCCCCCCACTCACTCCTTTCCACCCCCCTTTTCCACGAGAAGAGGCGCTTGCCCCCCACTCCGCGGCCCTAGCCCCGCCCAGTGTCTGGAACCAGCCCTGGTCCTGGGCAGCAGCTCCGGCCAACCAGGGCACTCAGAATTGTCACCTGTGTCTGAGGCTGACCTTGGGCTCTGGCTTTTATACCTGTGTTTCTTCCTCATTCTCCAAGTTCATTCCAGAGATTTTCGCAAACAGTTCTTCCTTTCCCATTTGCCCGAGTCCAGGAATGTTTACCCACTTGAAGCCTTGCCGTGTGAATTGCAGGGCACACGAGGACCCGTGGCTCCCGGGGTTCAGGAGCTCTTCATCTCGTACAAGTGGGAAGAAATGACACGTGACATGCACTCAAACCAAAGCTGGTGTGCTCAGAGGGGCCTCAGGCTGCGGGGGTCAGCAGAGGCTCCGACCTTGCTGTGGTCAGCCGGATCCCTGAGGACGGGTGGGGTTTTAGCCAGGGCACGCAGAAAGGGATGTGGGGTGGTGTGAGCCAAGAACCGGGGGCAGTAACACCCGAGGCCAGCTCCGGGAACCCCCAGGGGCCGATGGAGCTTCAGCAGGAGGGTCTGAGCTTTCCTGTGCCGTGGCGCCATGGTGAAAACAAACAACCTGGAGATCCAAATGGAGGAAACCGCTTAGGACAGATGGTCCCGGGGGTGTCAGATGTGTGGGACTTGTGGGGACAGCAGGCTATCTAAGAGGAAGCCCCCTTGGCAGGAGGGAGGGCAGGAGCGAAATCCTGGACTGCATCCACGCAGACAGCATCGTGGGAGCCCAGGGAGGCTCTGTAGCCTCTGGAGGAGGAGACGTGCAGAGAGGGGACAAAACTGAGCTCTTGAGTTGACTGCTTCGATCCTGGACTTCTTCGTCATTGTGACTTCTGCCCACGCCCCTCTCTGTTAGCCCACCGACCCTCGTCCCCCTGCCCCTGTGGGAGACGACCGGTCCTCTCTGTTGTGAAATGCCTGCTGCTTAGCGAAACACTTGGCATCACAGGCGTTCCATAAACATTTGTCCAGTACCTGAATGAATGAGCCAGTGCACCATGAAGCTTCTGAACAAACTTGAAGATTTTGACGTTCTTGATTTGCTTCTCCAGCCATCAGGTGCCCAGAACTACGTGCCCCAGAGTGGGGAAGGCTGGATTGCTCTGGCACTCGCAGGGAACTCTATGTTGGCTCGACCTGCCGTTTCTCCTGTCATGAGGGCTTTCGGCTGGAGGGGTCTAACAGCGTTAAATGCACAGCGTCTGGGCGATGGACGGCACCTCCACCGACCTGTGAAGGTAAGTCAGACACGGTTGCCGGGACAGCCCTCCTGGCAATTCCCTCCGCAGCAGTCACAAACACTGACAGAGCTCCCACCCTGGGCCAGGTATGCATCACATTATTGTTTTTATGAAAGCACCACTTCTTGTTATGAAATAGGGTCTAGGGAACACAGATTTCGGATCTATAAATGCATACGGAGTGGCAGGACTTTTTTATATTGGTGAATAAGAGATGTATTGATTCTTAAGCAGAAATTTTCTTTCATAATTTTGGCCTCGTTCTCAAAGAGCTATATTGGGCCAGTGGACCGGTCTCCATCGCTTTATTGCTAAGACAGACCACAGGGGTGCGGTCACTCACCCGACTCCTCCTATCAAGAGGTGGGAGTGCGGAGGCCAGCTTTCTCCCGCATGTCGTGTTGATGGCGGAGCCGGTGGCATCCCTCACGCCTCACGTTTCAGGCTGACCTTTGGCCGGACGACACCACCCCCTCCCCACAAGCCCGGGGTGGGCAGGCAATTGGCCCACACACATTTGACTTTCTACTAAATTTCCTGTATCTCCACACTAACGCTCCTGCTTTTTTTTTTTTTTTTTTTTTAAACACTGGTGACATTGCTCTTCCAGTTTCTTGTAGCCTGGGGAATTCTCTCCAAGGACACTTGCAAATACTTTTCCACACATCGTTTTCCATACCTACCATGAGCTGTTTTCCTTAACTGCCTCAAGGAGCTATAGCTAGAGCCTCCTTTTGTATGAAGGAGTGGAAGGCAGTTATTCCAGGACAGTCGGAGGCTATTTTAGGCTTTGCCAATGGAGACGCTTTCTCACAGCAGGTGCAGCAGCAGGCCCCACGCCAGCGGTGCGATGCCCGGCCCTCGCCGCTCCGGAGCAGGGCACCATGTCCTGCAGACATCATCTGGGGGCCTTCGGGTCGAATACCACCTGCTCCTTCGGATGCAAAGCCGGGTTCACACTCAGGGGAGAGAATGCGCTCCGATGCGGGCCGTCAGGACAATGGACAGCAGTGACGCCAGCCTGCACAGGTACCGGGACCTGGGCAGGCAGTTCTGGCGCCAACTTCCAGCTGGCGCTCAGCTAATTACTGCACCTGCTTGCTGAAATCTGGTCCAGCCCCAACCACCAGTTTGAGTGTCAGCTCCTCCACAAAGCCCACACCAGTCCCAATTAGAAGTGACACGCGACAAGCACGTCACTTCCCCCGTACCTGTTGTCACAAGCTAACACTCTGGTCCTCACAGACATCAGGAGGGAACAATGTCCAAAAATGTGTCGGGACAATAAGCGTGCTACATGTAAACCAACTACATGAATGGCGACATATAAAGTTGCAATTCTGGTCATTGTGGGACAGAGTGAACATGCCATGTTTGCATGACGTGAACCTAAATAAAAAGACATGCCGTGTCCCGAAGGGCTGTCACCCCATGCACAAAGCACTGTGTCATTTCATCTTTCTGCTCCCCACACAATGCTTTGCAAATGTCCCTACTTCTCAGTGTTTGTTTGAGTTGCATTTAATTTCTTGAGCTTTAGCTTCCTATCCACAAATTAGGATGCATAACTTGAAGTTCCCAGAAAAAAAATAGCTTCAAGAGGGTGGTGGTCTCCACCTCTTTCAAACTTCCCGAGTCCAGCGGTGCTCAAAAGCTTACTAAATATTTTAACAACATGTAATGTTTAATAACATGTGTGGACATGCCAGTGAATTGCCAACTGTAATAACATTTAGGACAGTGGCATTTTTGAGAAGCAAAACTTTATAGTGTTTTGTAGGCAAGATCGACCAATCTGTTAGCAGGCGTGTTTTGGGTGCTGCTCTGTGCCCACCCGGTTCTTTGGCTCTCATGGTCAGCGTGGCAGTCTTGGTACACGCGTGATGCTGGGGGTGCCAGTGTGAATGCCGGGAGGGCCCGCTCTCTTCTCCGACCTTGCGCAGTCCATCTCATCTGCTGCAAAGTTAGCCAGGTTGCAGGTGAAACCAGAGTCTCTTTCACCTTCATCATGCACATTTGTTTTTTCTGCATTCTTTTTTTTCTTTTTCTTTTTTCTTTTTCTGCAGCTGTCAAATGCTCCGAGCTGCCGGTTGTGGAACCGCTGCTGATGAACTGCTCCAGCCCCTGGGGACAGTTCAGCTATGGGTCAACCTGCACCTTCCACTGTCCAGAGGGACAACCGCTTCACGGCTCGGCGAGGACAGCATGCCAACACACCGGCCAGTGGTCCACGGCCATGCCCACCTGCCAAGGTACAGTGGTGCTGTGGTTCAGGAAGCCACGCTGATGCAGAAAAGAGTGAAATCAGTGTTTCTTCTCTGAGTGTTTCTGTGGGTCTCACTTTCTGTCACTGGGTTTTCCCTACATTTAATGAATGTTTCACTATGAATCAATGAGGCAATTTCTTGCCTTATACAGAGCAGAGGGAACTAAAATCAATGACCCTGTGCAGACAATCGCCACTCCTTTTTCACAGCTGAGATTTATGAAATGAGTCCTCTCATTTCCTTACAATCTGAGGGTAATACATCTGGAAGTTTCAAATTGTTTCAAACTGTCTACGGCCTTACCACCCTGAACGCACCCGATCTCGTCTCAAATTGTTTTAAACTGAAGGTTATTTTATGCAGATTCCTAATTCATCTCAGAAGAAATGTATCATGTACCTCTAAAAACTAAAAACACCACAGAGCTTCCTTAATTAAGCTCCGTCTGTTTGGAAGGTTTATTTCATCCACCCATCCTTTTTTTATTTATTTTTTCTCTACATCTTGTCCTGGCTAGCTTTTGTTCTGTAACTATATTTTTGATTACAATGAAAGTTACCCACCGTTTATTTTATTTGCCCAAACTTCCATTCCTTGTGTCTACCATTTGATCATTTAATTCCTTTTATTATGTCCTTACCCTGACTCCTTTGAAAATTGCATTTGATATTTAAGTGTTAGGGATAAAAGGTGGTTTATGATTCCCAAGGTGACCCCTCCTTGATCTCACCTCTTAGAATCCGTGGGACCCTTTGGGGAGGATGGCCTTTTTACACAGTACACTTCTAAGTCTTGCACACATGTGTTTGCTTTGCAGCAGGGTCTCTGACCGTCCAGGAAGCTCTGACTTACTTTGGGGGGGCAGTGGCCTCCGCAACAGGCTTGGCGATAGGGGGGACGCTCTTGGCTCTGCTAAGAAGGCGTTGCAGACAGAAAGGTAAATAGAAAGAGTCTTCTCCTTTTCTCCTTCTTTCCGGGGATGGGGGTGGGGTGGAGAAAGCACAGCTTCAGCAATTCACGCTTGAAAAGATTTGCATGAGAAGAAAACAGGGCCAAGAGAAGTGGCCTTGAGAGGTGACTGCCTGGGGGAACCGCCTTTTTAGAAATGGAGAACTTTATACAAATACAGATCCTCATATAGGAGACCTGAAAATGGGCTTGGAAGTCTGAATTTTTCAGCATTCCACCCCTCCAAAGGCACATTTGCTTTTGGGGCCTCTGGTCTAGGGAATGTCAGTCACACCAAAGCGAATTAAAACAGCATCCTGCTTCTGTCCTCCGCTCCCTTCTCTATTCTTTCACGCCCCAGTCATTTACTGATGAACTGAGTTAGGTAGCGGGGCCCAGAATGAGGGTCCCTGGTGACCCAGCAGGGGAGAGACCCCAGGGAAATTTGTGCCACTCCCGAAGGGCAGTCCTGTGCCAGGACAAGCATTCAGCCTGAGTGTTACTGGAACACAAAGCAGAGGGTCCCAACCAGACGGATAGGTCAGAAAGGCTCCTTTAAAGCTTAACTTTGGAGATTAAGAAGGATTTTGCCATGGGGCCGGGGGAGGGTTGAAACAGAGTTCCTGTGGAGGGAATGAGGCGGGAAAAGACCTAAAAGGGAGAGCCCGCTGGGGAAGTGCCCGTTCAGCAGTTCAGTGCATCTGAATGGGCTTGCGGGGGAGGTGAGGCCTGAAGCTGGAGGGAGAAAGAGCTGCAGCCCTATTCACTCCGGGGTGTGAAGAGCTAAGAGGGGTGTGTGCTCCTGGAAACTCCTGGGAAACTCAGGAGCTAATGCAGGGCTTAAGCAGGGAAGGGACCAAAAGGGTTGGAGACTCTCTAAGGGAAACCGTGTTTATCAGACTCTTCTACAAAAGCAGCCCTGGCCTAGGAATACACAAAGGGAACCATTTCTTCAGGGTCAGAACATCCTTCCTCTGTCTGCCTCCAAGGCTTAGCCTATCCCTAAGTTCAGAAACTTCTTCTGATAAGCAAATGGGGCTCTTCGTCATTCCTCACAGAAGGAAAGCCACCAGGGGCATCAGAGGATCATCTAGAATTCTGTGGTCAGAGACCAGGACGATGCTGCCTACATCAGTCTTGCAAATTCAGAATGCACGTTCATGACCACATCGAAGGCTCAATGATGCTCTGGGCCAAATACACTAATTCATCTTCATTTCACCTAATATTTTAAAACCCTTTAGCCACGAGATGCTGCAACCGACAGACCTGGGCCCAGTCTTAAGTTTCCATGGTCAGAGTTCAAGGTCAGGGTTAAGACCCTGATTCCATGTGTTACCAGGGAGGCGGAGACTGTCATTGTCACATTGAGGTGCACTTGTTTATGTCAGGAACTTGCCAGCTGAGGGAGTGTGACACAGGATGAGTGAGAGGGGACCGACCACGAGAGCCAAGGAGGTGGGTTTTGAGAACCAGTCATCTCAACAACCACCAAAAGCAGCCAAGAGGCTGAAGGCCCCAGACACAGGAGGGGAGGTTGTCCCTGACGTGGAAGAGGAGGAAGACGAGGAAGATGAGAGGATGAGAGGGCCCCGGAGCTACGTGGGCAAATGTTTCAGTTCGCCTCAAGCAGGCAGGTCCTGCCTCTCAGGGAGGCTGTTCCCAATCCGCCCCTTCTAACGAGTCCATCTGAAAACCAGTCCACCTGCCGGCTTTCCCCAGTGATTCCTTTCGCGGACGACCTTCCCCCTTCACCTTGGTTTTTCCTTTTAAACCAATCATTTGTGTCCTCTGGCTTCTTTCAGATGATGGGAAAAGCCCCTTGAACCCTCACAGGTAAGAAGGAAATGTTTTACGATTGAGCTAATTTTTCTAGTCTGACTTTCCAATTCACCATACCATGTCAGAATGATCATACCTAACACTTCCTTCTTGCAACAAAACTTTTGAATTCTGAAATAAAGCACACAGATAATATACCCTGCCTACGCATGTTTTTAAAAACCAATCAGCACCATAATTACAGTATGAGGGAGAAACAGCAGGCATGAATGCTAGAGCTGGGGACTGGCTACCCCGATGGGTGCCACGCGGTCACTGAAGCATGCACCTTCGGGTAGAACCACTGGGAAGGCACAGCGCAGAGGACAGCAGACAGGAAGACTGGAAGGGTGGCTCAGAAGGCTTCAGAGGCGTTGCCAACCTGATTTTTAAAATGACAAAAACGGGTAAAAGCTTGGAAATTCTGTTAAAATCTTCCCTCAAGTCACACGGCAGTTGCATTTTAGAAGATACAAAAAAAACAAAAACATAACCTCTACTATTTATATGTAAAGCAGTGACGTTCCAGGCTCAGAGGTTTTCACCTGCGTGAATACTGCGTCCATATTCTGAAAGTGTGTGGACTGTAGGACAATTCCTTGCCTCCCGGATGTCCGTCTGTATCAGGACATCCAGGGTCCTGGTCCCTGGCCCTAAGTGTCAACAGATCTCTTGATCGTTATGAAAATTTAAAAATGCCTTGAGGGGGCCCTGCTGCCACACTTTGAACACCATTGCCAGGTGATCCCGAATCGAGGCTGGGGGTTTGGGGAGGATTTCTTCTCACCAGGAAGAAGCTGCAGCCCTGCTGAGGGCAGAGCAGGCGGTCAGTACCCGCAGCATCAACAACAGCTTCACCTGGGCACAAAGTGCGATGCCAGCCTCCCACAGCCGTGACGTGGGACCTGGAACATCTCGTTGGCATTTCCCCTTCCCCCTTGGGAGCAGAACTCCGGGGGTGGGCAGTAACCCATGACCTGGAGGAACTACGTGCTGGACTGTGGTCAGGGGCTAGGCACCGTACGGCGGCCGGTCACCACTGTGTTTCTGTTCTTTAGCCAGCTGGGTACATACGGAGTCTTCACGAATGCTGCCTTTGACCCGAGCCCTTAAGGTAAGTTACCTACGACGACATTTTCAAAGGCTATAGTACAGTAAGGGGAAGGGGAAGGTTTTAGAGCTTGACTTTTCTTTACGTAATCGTGAGTTCAGTTTTACGCGTGTATTAAAAGGTCAAGCCATGAAGGAGACTGTGTTGGCATAGGGCACAGGTCCAATGGCAGTGGAGCGACAATAGAAAGTGGGTCCATGGGAGGGTTTCCATCTCCTCCAGGGTGGCCACGGTCTAGTGAGACGTCACTTATGTCGGGATGGACGGCATGCCCTTTCACGACTCCTGGGTGGTGTGGATGCAGTGGCTTGATAACCAGACGTCTTGACCTCTGGGAGAACTTTACATCTTTCGTGGGGCCAATGCCCTGTGTCGGCCTGCCCGGCAAACGGAAGCAGCTGGCTCCTCCTCTCCCCCAACCAGCTCCGTGGGTCGCTGGCTTTCCTACGAAAAGTGGCCTAGGCGGCAGAAAATCCAGAAAGATTATATTGGGCCTCAGGGAATAGATAGGATGAGCGCTTTCTTTCTTTCTTTCTTTCTTTCTTTTGCTTATTTTTTTTTAAGGAAATGTCATGATTTTCATTTATTTTGGTTCCTTTTCAAGGACCTGTCCTTCTCCTGGTCACTCAGCCTCAGAAGATTCCTGTTGTTGAACATCGGGCTTCCTGCTAGACTTGACGAACTGGAGTGTGTTTGCTGCACTTTTCTGTAAATACTTGTGAACGCAGGGCATGGCATTTCCTTGAGATTAGCTCTGGGCCAGAGCAGGGGGACTGTGCTGCGCACCCGAACTCTCCGCCCACCACCCTTCCCGCTCCACCCTTCCCCTTCCTCCAGCGCAAGCCTCCACAGCCAGCGGGCTGCGGTCTGTGGGCTTTGCCCTGGCTGTCACTTGGAATACTAATTAGCCAAAGACTGGAGCATCTGAGTCACCAGAAGACCACACTGTGGAGACATGAAAGTGCCTCTTTATTTTGGGGCCGGAGGAAGGCATCCTGTGCTTTTTGGGAAGGCAGGGAGGGTGTCTCTGGTCGGAGGGAATGTCTGTGAGGTCCCAGGGATCTCTGGTGCTTCTATTGGCGATGCCTCTTAGACCTCTGCTGCTGAGGCTTCCAGGGACGCTGCAGAAGACTGAGGGTGAAAACAGGAAGGCACCTTCCTGTAGCTGGTCCCCCTCACTTGTCACTCTCCCCCAAAGACCACTACTCAAATGTGTAATTAACAGGCCTCCCCCCAAATGCCATGTTCTATCATTTGATGTTTTGTTCGACAAGCTCTGTGTCCATCACTTTGTTTACATCAATGTAATTGAAAATTACCACTGTCCCCATTACCGTTTGACCCTTTGATCGGTCAGAAAGTATCACACCACCTCCCCACAAGGAGCAAACCAGAGGAGCACCAAGGGTCTTCCTCACCTGAACGTTCTACCGGGAAGAACAGATGTGTTTCACACATTCTTTCAATCCCGCGTTCAATAAACAGGTTGTTGAAAGTCGCGCAGTGGTCACCTGGAGCCAATCAAATGTAGAGAGGCCAGCACCGTAACTCTCTGGTCTCTGCGAAACGCGAGGCAGTGGGCATGTCACGCAGACTGAATGACACGCAGGCAAACGTGCAAACAAAAACGGTGGCACAGTCTAAGTCAAGGTCACAAGAATTCTGCAAGAACTTTGGTAGAAAACGTGGGATGGAGGGACACCGCGCTCCGGTACACTGTCACGTAGCACCTCGGACTGCCAATCCCTAGGGTAGGTCTCACGGGACAACGGTTCTCAGCCCTGTCTCCGGAGTCTGAATCCCATTTTGCAAAAGCTCCCTGGGGAATCTCACACTGCAGACACAGAGGGGTGTCCTGCTCCCAAATAGCTTACGATCTAGTTGGGGAGATGACAGACAGTCCCCCAAAGTACTGAAAGGTCATCAACATGACCTGTTAGTTGAATAGTGTTGTAGGAGCTCACAAAATGGAAAAGTCCACTTGGACTCAGAATCAAGGAGGCAGCAGGACTCTGACTGGACTGGAACGAGAGACAGAACGGCGTTCTAAGTTGGTAGAATGACGTCAGCAAATGAGCGAAGGCAGAAGGTTGCGTGTAGGGGGTGAAGCTGTTGAGGAGCCTGGCACCATCACACAGGTGCTGGGTGACAATTTAATCAATCCCCCGGGACGAATCTCAAGACAGAGGCTTAGGTGGGACGCAGATTCAGGGAACTTGGGACAAGCCATCCTGATGCTTCGGACAATGCAATTCTCTGCTCCTCTGCCTGCAGTAAAGCAGGATCTTAAGGCGGTGGGAAACAGATCGTCCAGGAAACAGAAGGGACCTGGAGGCAGGAGAAATACAATCTTAGTAACGCACACTGCTCAGCACTTTCCAGCCGCCGGGAATGACGCGTTTTGCAGTATTTTCTTACCCCCACCCCCAACGACCCCACCAGGGAAAGCTATTGTTGTCACCCTTACCCTGCAGATGGCAAACCTGAGCTCTGAAGAGGCTGAGGAACATATCCAAGATGACACACACACACAGCTAGTGAGTGGGCCTGCAGCCTGACCTGCTGCCTCTCTCAGCCACAGTCCCAGCCCCACTCCCGGCCCCCTGCCCCGGCCGCCTTCGCGGGCCTGGCCGCAGCCCTTTTCAAGGCACAACTGTGTGTAGGCAGAAGTCAGTGATGTGGTCCTGGCCCCGCAGGCCCGGGTCACGTGCTCACCCCCTGGCTGCCTCACCGCCTGGGGACACATTTCTGTGCTGGGTACAGGGCAGTGCTGTGGTTCCCTCCTGTGGCGTGGGGAGTTACCCCTGAGTGTGAGCTTTGCCTCCGGCAGTTTTTAAGGGGGAGTGCGGGGGGTTGGGGCAGTGTGAGGGGCTGCTGCTCTGCGACCCAGCATCTGGAGGCGCAGGGATACAGCTTTGCCCCTGTTGTAGGAATCCCTGGGCACAGCCTCACCTGTTGGAGCCTCTGAGCTCCTCCCTTTCTTCACCTGTAGTAAAACGGTCACTAAGCTGGTTGCCCTCCCTATTACCTCTTGTCACCCGGGGCAGTGACCTAGCCGCATCCCCTGTCCCCCCTCCCTCGTCCCCCTTGCCTGGAAAGGCCCAGGAGGCGGGGACAGCCCGAGGCTGCTGCTGCTGCTGCTGTTGCGGAGCCTGGGGAAGCTGCAGGGGAGGACACTGCCACCCACAGCCGCCCGGCGCTCACTGCAGCGGACACGCGGAGGCACGAACGGCGGTGGAGGAGAGCTCTGTCCAGGCCCCGGGGGTAGCCGAGGGCAGGAGCAGGAGAGGAACCATGTCCCCAGGCTGCCCACGCCTCTGGGTCCTGGTGGTCCTGGGCTCGAGCTGGGCAGGCGGCGGGAGCATGGGGGCTGAAGCCGCGCGGCTAAGGCAGTTCTACGTGGCTGCTCAGGGCATCAGCTGGAACTACCACCCTCAGCTCGCGGACCACAGGTAAGGTCCCCGGCCGGCTTCTCCATCTGTTTCTTTAGACAGCACTCCCTTTGCTCATCCTGCCTCCGATAATACAGTTTATCACTCTGAGGACATAGGAAATATTCAGTTTGATTGGCTAGATGTTGCTTTCAAGAGTTTGCTGATAAACAGTTTTGTTAGTATGATTGATTGTTGGTTTAATATATTGATTGACTCAAAACCACCAGGCACCCACCCCCTCACTAGCCTTCTGTTGCCTCCTGTTCTAGCATTTTAGACGTCTGGTATTTTTATGCAACTTCTAGTTACATATTATTTATTCCATTCTCTGCATAGCTTTATCTTCTGCAAATGAGGACGGGCACACACCCAGTACTTTGTTGTGAGCAGATGATTATTATTATCCAATAACAATTGCCCTCATTTTGTCATTTTCTTATAAATGACTTTCAAAACATTACCGATCCGTGAAAATGTCACATTGCTAGTCTTTCGCCCTTTTCTGCTTCATCTGATTCTTCATTGTTCTCCCTTAATCACTCCACGGTCTGCGGTCTCCCTGAGGCTTCGGGAGGTGTCACTGCTAAAGGGCAGCTGTAGCTGAGAGAAGGTTTAAATAATGAAAGTCTATCTTGGAGTCGCAACCATTTTTTTTCCTAATTGAAAGGCTAAAAATAAGACTTCCCAGAAATGAGACAAATTATAGGACCCACTCAACAGTTCCAGTTGGTTATATTTTTACTTGTTTTAAGGGTAAGCCTCTTGGTGTGACTCAATTTTTTTTAAACTAAACATCACACTTGGAGTGATTGCGAAAGATGTGTTCCTCTTTTGCCATTACAAAGCGATCCACCAAGAGATATTGTAACATTTTAAGAGTCTTTTAGGTATAACTTTAACCCTTTTAAACTTTTCTGTGTAAGGGTGATTTTGGAGGGCCGTGTACATATATATATATATATCCCTTGGTCTTGTAATAATAAGAAATCCCTCTTTTTAAAAGAAATCATCTTCAGTATTGCACTTCAAGGTGATAATCCAGGTCACCCCCACAGTTAGGGAGCTGCCAATAGCTGAAGCCCCAAGGAAGGGAAGAGCCCGTCCAGCACGGATCTCCCCTGCTCCTGGGTGGGATGCGGCCTGGGTGGCTGGCTGGCTTTCCTGTGGCCCCTGAGCTCAGGCTTGGAGGTTTGGTCTTTCACCCCTGGCTGGCTGACCATAGCAGCAGAAAACCGGAGGCAGAGCCACACAGGGATCCTGAGTCACACGGCGAGCCAGAGGGAGCCGCCGCCAGCATCCTGCCCTCTCACTCTGTGGCTGCGTGTCCAGAATTCTGGGAAGAGTCTCTCCTCTGGTATCAATTATTGAGTCAGAACCACAGAATGCTAACCCAGACCAACTCTCCATGGGTCTGAGCCTCAAGTCCTGTCGCTCCTCTCTAGTGCTTTCATGTGAAAAGTCTAACCTATGTGTCTAGCTGCTTAAATTGAGAACTTGTTCTGCCTGGTCCTACACCAGGGGCCCTGCATCCTTAGAGATACGAAAGACAATGAGGGGCAGTTATCCCGGCACTGGCCCTGCCCCCTCTGTGATGTCTTCACCATGAATCCAGTGGTTTCTCCTTTTGGGGATCTTGGCTCTATCATTGACCAACTGCTTCCCCTTGGACAAGTTACTTAAGCTTTCCAAGAGTTTGTTTGTTCATAGAATGAATCCCAGGGATTTCACTCCAGGAGCCATATCCAACTTCTCCACCAGAAATAGGGCCCACCAAGTCAATGGCTCTTCCTGGTGTTCCCCAGTGCCTACCACTGCCTTTGACTGACCAGCTGAAAATAGCCCCCATAGTTATTCATAAAAGGTTTGATCCTACTTTTTTAATCATTTAAAATTGAAACCTAAAATTAGGGTTCGCACTGTGCTCTCGGATTCTTCTTTAGAAAATGGATTCTGAGCCCTGGCTGGTGTAGCTCAGTGGATTGAGCGCGGGCTGGGAACCAGAGGGTCCCGGTTCGATTCCCAGTCAGGGCACATGCCTGGGTTGCGGGCCAGGTCCCCAGTGAGGGCCATGTGAGAGGCAACCATACATTGCTGTTTCTCTCCTTCTCTGTCTTCCTCCCTTCCCCTCTCTCTAAAAATAAATAAATAAAATCTTTAATTAAAAAAAAAAAGAAAATGGATTCTGAGTAACAGGATTAGTTAGGGCAGACTTCATTTGTGATAGAATGATTACCACAACAGAATATTCTTGAAGAGAGCGATAATTATTTTTATCAACTTCGCTTATTCTTCATATTTAAAACACTATAGGTCTCCAAAGTACAGTTGAAAATACTGTTATTTCTAGTACAAATCTGAGGACACGGGAGACCCTCTTCTTGCAAGGCGAGAAGTAGAGGTCATGTATACCTTGCAAAGTAATCTTTGTATTTTATTTCCAGTTTGAATCCTTTTGCAACTTCCTTTAAGAAGATTGTCTACAGAGAGTACGAACCATATTTTCGGAAAGAAAAACCACAATCTAGAACTTCAGGTAAGCCAAGCAGGGGGCCCTGTGTGACTGCACATGGGCACAGATCGCATGTCCATGAAGACAACCATTCTAACCTTGATCAAAATGCTAAAAAACCCTAGGTGTTTGAATTTTTCTTCATTTGTCTAACAAACTCTTACTGAGCTCATGCCAAGGGCAGAGACTTGAACTAGGCGCCGTGGAGGCCACAGTAGAAAAGACACTGGTATGCTGCCTTCCTGGAGCTTTTTTGGTCCAGTTTGACGAGGGCAGGTCATCTTCTGTGGCCATCTGGCTCCCTGGACTCATTCGAAGGGACTGCGTGTGGCAGATTCTTTTGCACTTACCTTCCCCTGTTTTCTTTAGTGTAACATACGCAGTAGCTAGTGTTCTTAAAAAAAAATCTCTTCTTTCCTCATCTCTCCTTTAGTCAAGGAAAGTAGGTCAATGGGTTTGGGGAGCTGAAATAGGGCACCCTATTTTCCTAGGGATTGGAGGGGTCAATAAGAGAGAATGCCCTCCAGTTGGCTCCCCGGGTCAATAATTCACTCAGCCTGCCCCCGCCCCCCTGCAGGTGAAGCCCTGCAATCTGTCCCAGACTCATTCTTCTACCTCCCGATTCATCCCATTCTTTCGTAACTCCTCTGATCTGCCTTTATCTTCACTCCTTCCTTGACAGGCGCCTTCCCTTCCGCCAAACACCGTTAACAACCAAACAAGACACAACTCTGTTCAGGTTAAACTCTACCTAGAAAAAAAACTCCCCTGTCTCCGCTTGACTTTCCTTTTTCTCCCCCTTCTTCACCCCAATTTCCATGTGAATGGTCCAGTTCATTCTCCAAGGTATTATTTCCTCTCCCCTGCATCCCCTGCTCCAAGGGGAGCTCACTAAAATCTCTCTCAAAAGGGGGCATCTGTCACTGCGTAGATGCCAGAGCCAATGGCTTTTTCCAGGCCTTTTCTGACTGGACATTTCTAGGACATTTGATGCTCCCCTTCCAGAAACACCCTCATTGCCCGGGTTCCCTAGCACTGCCTCCCCTGGTGAACGGAAGTGGAGCGGAAGGGAATAGAAGATAAGGAAGTGGAAGCAGGAGGGAGTGACAGATAACCCTTTCCTGGAACTTGGCTCCAAATGGGAGGAGAGATAGGGGAGTTCTGGAAGGGAATAAGAGGTTTAAGGATATTTGGAGTTTTATAAAAGGAATACAGTGACTTAAAATATCTAAGTGCCAGCCTGAGAATTGAAGGGTTGCTGGTTCGATTCCCAGTCAGGGCACATGCCTGGGTTGTGGACCGAGTCCCCAGATGGGGGAGTGCGAAAGGCAACCAATTGACGTATCTCTCACACATCGATGTTTCCCTCCCTCTCTTGCTCCCTCCCTCCCCTTCTCTCTAAAAATAACTAAATAAGATCTTTTAAAAATATTACCTAAGTTCTCAAGGGAACCATCCAATAGAAAAGGAGAGGATAAAGACATCTGATGGAGGGAGCCAGACTCAGAAGAAACAGGGAATAATGGGATTGAAAGCTGAGCTGGATCAGCTGGGGTAGAGCAGATACTACCTTCACAGGGGCTGTGGGGATGCTAATACAATGAAGTTTGTAACTGTGGACAGGAAGTTTTTAAAGGCTCTCCTGTCCTCTGCCCCAGAGTCTTCCCTTTTCTTGGCTCTGGCTCCAACCTCAGTACATAGTCGATACTTAAGAACTACTTAATTAACTTAAACTGTAGGCAGGTGAAGAGAAAATGGGCCGGGTCACATGTTCTGAAGGCCTGCGGAGCGAGGTGCTGGGCCTGTACCCAGAGCCCTGCCTTGTGTGGCTTCTGCCGAGCTAGTTGAATTCAAATGTCTGTGCTGTGCTGAGAGCCCTGTAAGTGACGGGAAGGACCAGTGCCAGGCTGAAGATGATGCTTTAAGCAGTAAGAAGGCGTTGATAGTGTTTGAGGAGAGCAGTGTGATCAAACTCCTTTGAGATAATTAACTTTTGCAGTGACTTCCTGATTCGACCTCATTAATTAGAAGCGGACCTTGATAGAGGACCTCTGGGTGAGCCCCGTGCTCAGAAAACATTATCTTCCTGTCCACCCCATGTATCTGGTGAACAGAGTTGGTTTATATGAGCTCTGAGGCACTTGAGCCTCCGTTTTTATGCAGCTTCTTCCTGACCCCCCAAAGGTGCTTACCTGCCTGTGAACCCCTGGCAGGCAGGGATGGTATCTGACTCACCTTTGTGTGCCAATGGGAATTGATACAAGGAAGCAAATCTGGTGCAAAGATAAAGCCTGAGATGGTGAGTGAGCAGCTCTGGCTTTGAACACTGACTCGGTGACTTCCGTGTCCCCAGCCTGTCACTGGGACCTCCCCCTACTTCATGCCCCACTCAGCTGGTGGGTGTGATTCCAGCCAAGCTGAACAGGAGCAGTCGCGGGCCCCACCTCTGCAGCATGAGCCCAGACCTTATTGTAAGTTGGGTGGGGGTGCTGGGCTGCAGGACCGGAGGTCTGAAGGTAGATGCCTGCCCTGGAAAGGTGGCGGGGCAGGGCTCATATTCAGAAATCCTGGCTTTAAAACGGCTAGCTGGAGTCTTTGCACGTTTTTAGGGAAAATGATGACACATTTGTCCCTGAAGGCTCTCAAAGCACTGTGGCAATGGGCTGCCCTGTTTTTGCAGTACCTACTTCGCCTGAGCAGAGGGGGTTGGATTAGCGGACTTACCGCGGTCCTTTCCAAGCCAAAACTATGCAAAACCGGGTGTCTGCTGCGCTATCTTCCTGGGAACCCCAGATAGGCTGCCCCTCCCCTCAGTTTGTCTTTGGGTGAAGGAGAGGGTGGGAAAGCTTTTCAGATGCCTGGCTGACAGAGGAGCTGAACAGCAGCTCAGGAACTTTCAGCCCTGTGTTTGCCTTCATGCATGAAGGCGTTGGATCTGCTTTTATGAAAACATTCCCTTTACATCACCCTGGACAATGGAAAATGAACATCTTTATTTTCCTGAGCAGAGGTCGTCTCTGAGGAATGACAGTGGGTCAGGAGGGGGTGGGTGTGGCCGGAACGATTGCTCCTCCTCTCTTGACTGACTGCGAGCCAGGCCAAGTATGGCTGCCTCCCTGTCCTTGCCTGACTGCATGTGATGTTGAGTTAGTGAGCTGGCAAAGCCATCTAGAAGGAAGACAAGTGGGTCACCCTTAGAACCCGGAGAAGTGGAGCAATCACTCCTGGGATTTTCTGCGTAGAGTCTGTGCGTGTGCATGTGTGTGCATGTGTGTGTTCAGCAGCTCTGTCTTGGGTGATCCTGATGTATGTATCCTTGCTTCCACAGGACTCCTTGGGCCTACTTTGTATGCTGAAGTTGGAGACATCATGAAAGTCCACTTTAAAAATAAGGCAGACAAGCCCTTAAGCATCCACCCTCAAGGAATTAAGTACAGCAAATTCTCAGAAGGTAAGAGGCATTTCCTGTTCCTCTGACAAGAGAAAAACGTACAACTCTTTAACACCGGTGTCAAACATCTGAAACCACCTCATTAGCCACGGGTCAGAGAGCTCTCCTGCAGCTGGCGAAAACGAAATTGTTGCCTTTGTGAGTCTCAGAGAGGAAAATGGAAAGGTTCTGGCGTCATCTAGACCTCAGTTATTTTTTGCTAGGTTCTAGTTCTTTAATAGTCGGGTGGGCAAATTACCCGATCTCTCTGAATTCCAGTGTGTTCATCTGCAAAATGAGAATAATCATACTTATACTGCTAGATGGTTTAAGGTAAGGGTCTGCAAACTTTTCTGCCAAAAGCCAGAAAGAAAATACGTTTGGCTTTGTGGGTCATGTGATCTCTGTGGCAATTACTCAACTCTATCTTTCGGAACAAAAGCAGCTAAAGGCAATACATATGTAAGCGAATGAACATGGCTGCATCCCAATAAAACTTTATTTACAAAGAAAATGGAGCTGGCTGGATTTGGCCCATAGCCATAGTTTGAAACAGTCTCATAGGGAAACAGTCTCATAGCCTGACATCGGGCTAGCCTGGTGAGCAGGTGACAATTAATAAGTAGTATTAAAATTTTGGACGTAGTGACGTGCTTAAGAACATAAGCTTTGAAGGCAGACTTAGGTTCAAATTCCAGCTGTGTCATTTCTGGCTAAATGACCTTAGCATCCCTGAGCCTCAGTTTTTCTCATCAATAAAGTGGGAACAGTTATACCCACTCCATAGTATTGCTCTGAGGGCTAAATGAGGTTGTTTAGGTATTGTACTAAACACACACGGTTCCCGGAACCTGGAAAGCCTGTGGTAAATGATGACGACGATGATGATGGTAATGAGGACAGTGACAGTGAAGGTCATGAGAATGATGGAGATAAAAGTGACCGCATCAGCCACAGGATAGTAGGTACCTGTTGTTGATATTGTTCTAATCACTTCCATTATGCTGATGTTCGTAATGAACAGAGTAGAGTTCTGTCAGGAACTGATATAAGAAAATCGTATCCATGTTGTGATACATGTTAGCATAATAACACTTAAAAATAACTTTACACCTTTTATAATTCACAAATCTTTCTCCCATGCGGTCCAACCGTCATGCCTTTGAAGAGAGTAACTGAGCAGGAGAGTGGTTTCCAGTGCAGGTTCGGGAGCTAGGCTGCCTGGCACAAATCCCGGCTCAGACACTAACTGTGTGATTTTGGGAAAGTGACTTAACCTCTCTGTGCCTCACCTTTCTCATCTGTAAAATGAAAATAATAATCATGCCTTCTTTATACAGGCTTGTTGTCAGGGAATCTTGGGACAATGCCTAGCATATAAAAAGCACTTGATAAAATATGAGCTATGATGGTCATGGTGATTCTTCAATCGAAATTTGTCCAAATGATGTTACATGCCAATTATATCACAATTAAATTTTTTCCTGGTATTCAAACAGTTTGACCTGTAGCTGACGATGTATGGATGTACTTTTATCATTGTCTGTGCAAACCCATCTCTGCTAAGCGAGGGCAGGAGGGCGATGACCTGCCCTCCCCAGGAACATCCGCGCCGGTGCTCACTCTTTGGCTGGAGGAGAACCAATGAAGTATTAGCTATGGAATTTCAGGCACCTTAAAGGGCCAGTTTGTCAAGACGCTGTGTAAGGCAGTGTGCATAGGAGTCTGTCTCTTCTATGTCCCTAAAGCCACATGGTGACACGGAACAACCGCTCAACCTCCTTACAAGGCTCCCAGCCGACGGCACCAGGAAGTCAGCACTGTGCTGCCAGGGGAGAGGACCTTCTCAATGTCCCATGCAGGTCCCATTTCAAATGCGGGAGGAGGTAATGCTGTGGACTTTGTGTTTCGAGCCGGGCTGTTTGCACAGGAAGTGGACCTTGCAACCCTGTCCCTCTTCCTTTTCTGTTTATCTGTCCCTATACTCCCCCACAGCCAGCAATCATTTATAAGCGGTGGTTTCAAATGCTCCCACCCCCTCCACCGGCCACCTGCTGATTGTCCCTGGTTCCATGACTCTAGGGACAGTAAACACAGATGGGTGGGAAAGTCAAATTTTGTCTTGGAAATGAGATACAAATCTAATAAGTACAGAAAGGGTATCCTTCTGGGACAAGACAAGTCTCTACATTTTGTTGTGCCCTCTGCGTTAAAATACAACATCTTCCCTCCCCCTCCCCCGTAGCCTCCTGCAATGGGTCTGAATTATTTTTCCAGGAGTGGCAATAAACTCCACACCAGGCTAGCTACATGAGAGCCCAAATTTCTTTATCTCAGAGGTAGACAGCTGAGCAACGGATGGCAGGAGGCTGAGACAAGTGATAGGTCAAGAAGACTCAGTCCTGCGGCTGCTTGAGCTAACCGGAGAACCAAACAAGGTAGCCAGCAACC
>PVJI01025593.1:0-20230 GCA_004026765.1 Micronycteris hirsuta | reverse complement strand
TGGCTGGCTTCAACAGCGTCAGGCTGGGAAGATATCTGACTTCTCCTGCTGTCTTCCTGGGCTGCACTCTCAGCTTCTGTCCCACCTCCAGCTGAGTTGCCGGGTTTTGTAGCACCTCCTCTGGGTCGCCTGTCTGCCACCCTGAGTCGGAGTTTATGGGGTCTGTGTCTCCTGTCAGTGGGGCTCAGTAACTCCTCTGCTTCTCCCGCACGGAGGGACTCAGCACCGCAGGACTGGGTTGTGTCTCAGGCCCTCCAGGTGTGAGCTTCGCGCCCCTGCATTCACCGTTCGCTTTTGTCTCTGGAATCGGAGCTTGCAAGCCACAGGCCTGGGCGCCCGGTCGGGTACCCACTCTGTCTGCCCCCGATTAGCTCCACTGGGTGCGCGCCCGATCCAGGAGCTCAAAAGTTGGGTTTGCCTTTCAATTCAGACTCCAATTATTCCTGCTGGGAACACCAGCCTCTGCAAATCAGTCCCCAGGTAAGCACCGACCTCCGGACTGCTGGGGACCAAGGCTCTTCCAACAGACGCGCGCGTCTGCCTTGGCAACTCACACACCCCAATCCAGCTCCCTCCCACGGAACCTGGAGCAAACAGGGAAGCTGCTGCAACTGGATCCGCAGACCTCCCGGCTCCCTGTGAGGCCCGAGTGACCCCTTCCCTCCGAAGCAGTCTCCCTACCGGCTGATCTTTCAGTTTTATGCGCAGTCCTGGTTTCCAATCTTCCCCCACACCGGAATACAGCTGGGTGATCGCTCTGCTCCTTCAGAAAATCGGCCCGATATCCCGCCAGTGGGCCGGAGGATAGCGATCACGCTTCTCCCTTCTCCGCCGCCATCTTTCTCCTCTCAAATGTAATTTGGTTTTAGAACCACACAAGGCAACCAAGAAAACTAAATTTGAAAAACTGGAAGAAATACAGGAGACACACGATCTTAATTTTTGTGGATCAGCAAGATAACAGTATAAATGAGAAGGTATAAGTTACCATTAGAAAAAAAGATAAGGGACAAGAAACAATGATGCTTAACATAGAAAAAAAACAAACTCTAAATATTAGGGAAATATCTTTATGGCAAGATAAAATGTACATTTTTCTAGGCCTCTTTACCTCACTTAAATAATAAAACACAGATTTTCCTGGCTCTTGCCTCCATGTATACATTCAGGACCTGAGCTGCCCATAAGGGATCTCTGAAGCATTTGTAGAAGTTCTCAGGGGGCATTTCACAAACACAGTCACGCACCACTGTTCCCCAACCTCTGCCTATAATACCAGGCATTTCCACACCTGCTATTGCCTATGGCTGGCACTGTCATGCCTTCACAATTCTAGATCTGGACAGTGTTCAGTGGCAGAGTGGGAGGAAATGACGCTCTCTTCCTTTATTTTGGCATTGCACCAGTACACCAAGCAGTACTACTTATATCTCAAAATCTTACAGACACGTTTAGAGAAATGACCCTCAGTTTTATCAGGCCACTCGATTTCCATAAGATTTGATCTCACAGAGCAAAGGCCCTAAAAAAAACCCATGACAGATTCCAGAAGTACTCAATATTATCCTTCTTTTTAAAAAATATTCATTCAAGGATATGTTTATCAGAGAGCGAGAGAAAGAGAAATGTGAAAGGGAAACATCCATCAGTTCCCTCCTGTATGCACTCCAACCAGGGATTGAACCTGCAACCTTTTGATGTGCAGACAATGCTCTAACCAACTGAGCCACCTCACCAGTGCTTATATTTTTTGATGACTGAGGTCTGTTGGGGGTTTTTGTTGTTTTACTATGTCAAGGCGGTTGTTCATTCCAATGTTTTTACTTCTTTCTCCCTTAGGATGGGTTCTTTCCCATGAGGTTCCTTCATCTTTATTTTGTGTTAGAATATTAGATTGGCCAACTAAATTCTGTTTTGTCTATAGTATAGTTACTATATTTTTATGTGCAATTCAAATCAGTAAAAAATGATGTAATATAAGCAAATAAAAGCTTGTCATTCATATAGATAATATTTATTGATCAAACAGCAGAATCCAGGCAATAGTGCTAGGACCTTGGAGTGCAAGGAACTCAGAGTCTCATGGAGAAGACAGATCTATACACAGTAGAAATGCTATGATGTAAGTTTGCACAAAGTACCAGAAGAGCAACTAACTGCTCAGAGAATTCAAGAAAAATTTCATGACGAAAATGTCATCTGAGCTGTGGTTTGAAGGATGAATAGTAGTTTTGTCAGGAGAGGAACAGGAGGAATAGCCATTTTAGGTAAAGGAAATGGCAGGTACATGCAGTAGAGATATGGAAGAGTACAGTGGCAATGGTGAAAAATACATTGCAACAGCAAAGGACCAGCAGTGATTTTCAAGCAGAGGAGTACATAATTACACCCAAGCAAGAGGGGTTGAGGCTAGAGATAACTGATTCTCAGGACATCTGCATAGATATAGTTATAAAAATGTTGGGATCACCCAGGAAGAGTATGTCCAATGAGAGGTAAAGAAAGCCAAGATTAGTGAGTTTGGGGATTACAACATTTAAGAGGCAAATGGAGGAATCAGCAAAGGACACTGAGGGAAAAATTGGTAAGAAGTAGCCAAAGTGATACCTGGAAGACGCAGGATAAAGAATATTTTAGAATGGATAACATCAACAGACTCACATACTGCAGAAAGTTAAGTAGATTGCCAACTGAAAATAGACAAATGGGTTTTTCAATTAGCATGTAACAGTTGACCTTTCCCTGAGCAATTTTAGTAAAATAGTGAGGGTCAAGAGCTAGGTTCTAGTGGATTAAAGAATGAATATCTGTTGTACCTTACATACTGGGGTTTTGAGAGAGGAAAGGTAGTTAGAGAATGAAAGATAAATTGTGTTTCTTCCAGAGATTCTAACAGAAAACTCTGTCTAGACACTTTCAAGCGCCTTTAATGGAGTTGCCAATCATATATTATTATACCTAGTTTTACTTCCAAATGTGTGGCTTTTTCCCCTCTTAACTCAATTGTGTTTATTAAGTATATACTTTATCACTCCTAGTGCTTTACAGTTAACAAATCACTTTCTCATCTATTGTGTGATATGTGTTCATAGCTGTCTAATGCTGAGTTATAGTCTCATAAGTTAAAATAAAGGACATCCCTGGCTCATGCAGAGAAGGCATGGGCAGGGGGTGGAGGAAGGACATTTTTGAGTTCACTATATAAAAGCAGGGGGAGAGTTTGGAAAGGACACAAAAGGAATGGGGCCATTTTCAGAAAACAGTTGTCAACTTTAGAATTTACTGGTTTGCAAGTGCTGAAAGTCAGGATTAGGTGGGTCATAGTATATGTTTGATTCTTTTGAGAGGAAGGAAGGAGGTGATTAGGAAGAAGCAAATCAGATTCTCCTTAGGCCAGTCATTTATTGTTCTCAGTGGTGTTAGTTAGCTCAGTTACCTCTGGGCAATAACTAGAGGTTGAATACTAGGAATCTTGCAGATTTGATCAACATTCAGGCGACAGTTAAAAATACAACAGCAGGTAAGATAATCGGGGGAAATGAGTAGATCAGTGGGCAAATGAGAAAACAGACCTTTGTGGTTCTCTTAGTTGTACCTACACATTGGAATCATTTCGAGGTACTTCTAAGAAATACATCTGGTTCCTCTTTGAATGAATCAAATACAAATCTATGGAGTCAGAGCCTAGACAGTTGTATATTTTTAAGAACTAATTGAACCAGCCCTAGCCAGGTGGCTCAGTTGGTTCAAATGTTGTCTGTACACCAAAAGGTTGCAGGTTCAATTCTCTAGTCAGGGCATATACCTAGGTTGTGGGTGCAATCCATGGTCAGGGCACATATGGGAACAACCGATCAACATTTCGCTCTCACATTGATGTTTCTCTCTCACTCTCTCTCTCTGTATCTCAGTTTCCCCCTCTGTCACTCTCCCTCATTCTCCCTCCCTCCCTTTCTTAAAGCAATAAATATATCCTTGGTGAGAATTTTTAAAAAAACTACATGAACCAGGCACTTCAATTTATTTGTCTGTAAATAATGAGAAAAAGCTAGAATTTTTTAAAAGTAATTTAGGTGAATTTAATTTGCCACAAAAATTAAGAAACACCAGTTTATGGGACTAGCTTCCAAGATAGAGCACATGAAAGAAAACATGAAGGGGTTGGTTATGGAGATGTGGGGAGTAAAAAGCTCATGTACTATCACAGACGCCAAAGGAATAGAGCTTTTTTTTATTTGTCGTTCATTTACAGTTTTCTGCATACTCTTCCCTCCCCCTACCCCCTCCAACCCCACCTCCCTCCCCTGCCTCCCTCCTCCCCCTTGGTTCTGTCCATGTGTCCTCTATAGTGGTTCCTGAAAACCCTTCTCCCTATCGTCCCCTCCCCCCTGGCTATTGTTAGACTGTTCTTAATTTCAATGTCTCTGGTTAAGTTTTGCTTGCTTTTTGCTTTTGTTAATTATGTTCCGGTTAAAGGTGAGATCATATGGTATTTGTCCCTCACCGCCTAGCTTACTTCACTTAGCAAAATGCTCTCCAGTTCCATCCATGCCATCTCGAAGGATAGGAGCTCCTTCTTTCTTTTTGCTGTGTAGTATTCCATTCTGAAAATGTTCCAGAGTTTTTTGATCCATTCATTTACTTATGGGCACTTAGGTTACTTTCAGCACTTGGCTACTGTAAATTGTGCTGCTATGAACATTGGGGTGTGGTGGGAGGTGGGGATGGGTGAGGGGGGTTGTGGGGGGTGAAAATGGAGACAACTGTACTTGAACAACAATAAAAAATTGAAGAGAATATGCTGAGCAGCAGCAGATGTAAGCAGAAGGACGAATAAAATAAGAATTGGAAGGAATCCATTGGATTTAACTGCTAAGAATTCAGTGATGACCTTAGCAAAAACAGTTTTGGGGAGCGTATTTGGAGGGGGATCAGAGTGGGGTAGAAGATGAATTGTACTGAGCTCTCAAATGCTCTGAATTTTTAAGACTGCTTAATTTAGTGTCTTTTTTCTATCACTTCATGTGAATTTTATATTGAAGTGTGTACCTATATTAGTTACATAATTTTTGTTTGTTTTTGTTTTAATTTATGGAAATTAAATTTTACTTTTGGGACAGACACATACATGTGTTAATTAATCAGATCTAGGTTTGCATTAGGGAAACTAGAAAGAGAAGATTGCTATGTATTCTGTCCTTGATTATTTTTTGACAACTGTAGAACAAATTGCACACAGACCATTTATGTATGCCCCATTTATATGCAAAATTGTCCTAAGCAAGCACTGATGATGTACTCTATAGAAATTTCAATCACTTTTGTTTGTCTGTTCTCCCATACACAATATAATCAGCTCTGCTGCACATTTCTTCATTGGTGATAGTTGCAGACCAGTAGGAGATAAGGTCAATTTCAGTTGATTTTTTAAGACTATGAAATTAAAAGTCTTCCTTCAGATATTGGAATATGGGTTATGAGGACAAGAAATTATTATGCAGCAATAAATTTATCTTGGTAGGTTTAATTCCATGTCAAACATTCACAGGCATGCTAGTGTTAGTAGCTAAGGTCACAACCACCTGCTTACTTACCAACCTTCAATTCAGGAATAAACGGCTGGGACCCTATATGTCAGGAGCATGATACCACTGTAATATGAACAGGCACTCTGTCCATTTGTAACTACATTAATTGGCAAGATATTTATGAGACTATCATAAGTACCTTAAATTTTCTGGATAACTAATTGCTTTCAGAAATAATTGTTCTAGTTGGTGATTGTGATGATGGGTTTATATTTCTCTTGTATGTACTAAGTAGTATATTATTATATTTCTAAAAAGGGATAAGAAATTGTAATCCACTTCCTCTTCAGCAAAATTTCATCTGCTTCCCCAGTGGTCAAAGGCAGCTAGATTCACTTGGATGTAAGTGTACTGCTTCCCTATCTCCCAGTTTTGTGAACTCTTTGGACATACCTCTCCTGTGTGTTACAGTTTGAACTTTGATCCTGGTAGTTCTTCTTGTGTCAATTAAATTGACAGGAATAGAAGATGATGGAAGGAAGGGAGAGGGCAGTGGGCATCTTCAGCTTTTCCACAGTACCCTTTCGAGATTCAAGTTCTTATGTTATTCATTGGTATTTTTTGCTTTTGCAAAAACATGAGCCCACATACCTTGCACTTAATACCGCGCTCCACCCAACCCAGGAAGCCGTTTATGGTTATGTTAACTGTTAACACTCTTAAAGACAAAAATAACACAAACTGCTGAAATACCATAAGGCTTATAACTGTATTTTACTTTTAAAAGATTGTGATTTATTTTTAGCACCTGGAATGTAACTCAGTATAATATGTTGATAGTATATACTCTTGATAACTGCTTCTTGAATACTTCACAATTATCCAAGAAAATGAATCTACACAAAAGCCTTTTTAATGTATCTTACCTAAAGCTGTCTCTCAAGTTTGAAATGTGGGAGATGAAGGAAGTAGAAATTTCATTCTACATCACTGTAAATGGAATTCCATTAAAGCTGACTTTATTCTATGGGCAAACTTGAATGTCCTATGCGTGTTACTGTCACATGACCTTTCTACATAGTAACGTTTAGGCTTGACAAGTGAAGGAAAATGCTGAGTCTATATTAAAGAAGCAATATAAATATATGCCATTACTCTTAGTCTTATGTCTATTGTCCTTGCATTTGACTACCACCTCTTTGTCATTCTCAACTCAAGTCGTAATTTCCTCTACTCCTACTCCTTAAAGTGGAAAATGCCTAAAAACTGCTGCAGAAAATACAGGAAAAAGAGAGTGGCAATAATTGCATTTTGTTGAAGTTATGCATATCTTCTCCTTGGTCTTTGCAAATATGCTATGTAAGACAAGGACAGTTAGTGAATCTTTTAGAATAACATTAAGTTAATTAATTGCTTTTCCAGCTGTCTCACAGCTTTACTCAGGAGAACAGATATTTCTGAAGTTTAAGGGCTCTTATCTAGTTCAGAGGATTATTCTAAGGATTTGAACTGTTTGGTTGAGGGACTTCTATAATCCAGGATGATATTTTCCCTTTCCACTCGGAAAGGTTTTAGCTTCAGATTTCTAGGTTTACTGGTCTGTTTGTCTTGCATAGATGTGCTATACAGCAAGCAATACAGTTTTCCCTGGGCAATGAACAGAGATTTTTTTTTTAATTTCATACATTATTCAAAACTCTGCAGGCCCGGCTGGTGTAGCTCAGTGGATTGAGGGTCCCGGTTCGATTCCCAGGTTCGATTCCCAGTCAGGCCACATGCCTGGGTTGCAGGCCAGGTCCCCAGTGAGGGCCATGTGAGAGGCAACCATACATTGCTTTCTCCCTCCCTTCTCTTCTCTCTAAAAATAAATAAATAAAATCTTAAAACATAAATAAATAAATAAATAAAACTCTGCAGTGGTTTCAGAATGTCAATGTATATCCTGGACACAAAGAAATGAAAAAAATACAAAAACAAGGATATGATTTTATATTGTTGTTTAGAGAAATTAATATTATTGTACATGCATTCATCTTTAGTGCCCAGTTATAATACCTGTTATATATTTTAGCAACTTTAGAGCTATTAATCGAAAGTGTGCATGTTTGTCTTATTTCCTAATATATTGATAAATTATCTTCAAATATTTGGAACTAACCTATGAAGGGAAGTTTTTATCAGGAGGGATATGCAGTATGGCTTTGCATGACTATTCAGGTGTTTATTTTAGTTATGATGCTTGTGACATTATATCAGTTTATGTTAACACTACTTTAAGTGACAGAGATAATAAGAGATTACTGTCCTTGGTACATATTTGTGGATTTTATTTTGTCATATCAATGAGTAATTGGAATCAAACACTGTTGAACTGAAATGAAAAAGGACTTTTAAAAAAAAACTTTTCTACTATGTAGTTGTTATTTTATGATTCAGATTTAAGTAAACTCTTGTTTACCAACAGAGGACATTAAAACAAGTTCTGTTAATAATCCTAAAAACCCACAACATGAAGGCACCAAGAGGATGGCCATTATTAGCGACTGGGGTATTGGTCCAATGTAGAAAATAAATATAGCAATGACGTTCCAATGTAATGAGTTTCTAGGAAATTATTAGAGGATGTTTTAAATGTTCAGTTCATGCTGGATCAAATTGGGAAGCACAAATGGAAAGAAAAATATCACATCTAGCAATTTAAATATTTTTCTTCAGTTGCTAGAAATAGTATCGATCTGTTTGCATGGCTCATTTAGAACTGAAATTTCCTGGCAGAGGAAGATGAAAACCACTGAAAAGGGATTATGGTCAAGTTGAATGCTATCCACACGGACACTGTGCATTATAGATTATCCTTATGTTTCCAATTTCTTAACTTTTTTCTTATTTACCATGCTTTGTGGTCTTGGGGCCCTTTGTTCACCACTTTCCTCTATTCCATTTTGCTGCTTCAGAACAATCCTCTTTCATTTGTTTACCTCCTTCACAACACTATTTCCCATCTCCATTGTCCCAATCTGATATTCCTCACATTCGCTGAAGGAAAGAAAAAAAATAGGGAAATATAATTGTGTGAACATTGTTTGAAGTCTATTTTACTTCTCTTAAGTCTCAACATTCTCTTTGAAGAAAACAAACAAAAACCAACACTGGCACTACTTACTTTGGGTAAAATAGGTCTGGTCTTGGTGACAGGGAGTGGGGCAATGAAGTACATGTCAAAGGGACAGAGAAAAGTTCCTCAACGGACCCTTGGCTCCCAGCCCTTTTGGAATTCTGATATTATCACTGCTAGAATTTCTAAGTGCCCCTACCAGTGAGTGAAACCACAAGTAGATGATAAACATTTTGTATAGCTACACAAATTATTTCATCAACTAATACAGACAATTCTGATTTATATTTTGGTCTCAAAAAGTATACACTCTTATAAAAATAGTTAAAGGGGAAAATACCTTTCCATTAAAATTCCTCAAACCACAACAGTTATAAACAGCCTGGCAGGTGAGAATGTGTTCAATGAAAAGGAAAGACTTCTAGATTCAGTAAGTAGAGTAGTTTGGCAGGTGTATCATTTTTAACTTTTTGTCTTTATAAATTAATTCAAATAAAATATTCAGACATACTGGAATAGATCAAAATTAGGAGAGTTCTTTATTACCAAGGTATGTAAAACACTTTTTTTAAAGAAATATACTTTTTTAAATAGTTTAATTAATTTTTCTTTAATATTTTAAAAACATGCACCTCTGTTCATTTTTTTATTCTTTATTTATTTTTAAAACTCCTTTTATTTTTAAATTTTATTTATTTTCTGTTCATTGTTTTTCATCGTAAATATTTTTTAAGACTTTTCATTGGTTTCAGGTGTACAGCTTAGTGGTTAGACAGTCATATAATTTTCATAGTGTTCCCCTCAATATTCTCAGTACCCTTGCTTGCAGACTAACTCCAATAAAAGTGAGACTGTGGTGCATGTAGTGCACTTATCTGTTTACTTAAAGTAAAGGATGGCCCTTGGGAAATAGCATCTTTTATCAAAAGTGATTTTTAAAATATATAATCTTTATTATGTTTCCATTACAATTTATTCCCCTTATAACCCCCTTCCCCCAGCAACCACCACTCTGTTAAATCAAATCATGCAAAATGTTTTTTATTATTCATTATGTATCACTTTTTAAACTGCTATTCATCTTCCATTCTTGGCCATCAAATAGGTTTTGTTCTTTTAGTTGATTTGGCTATAAAAGTTAAATGTGGCATTTTTGTAAACAGACAATAAGCTTAATTTTTATTTATGCTTACCATTATGCTCTCATCATTGCTTTTGTCTTCTCTTCTGGGCTCTGTGTGGTACATGTCCTGGCATAACTGAAGGTAAAAAGGGTAGTGATTGGGTTGAATTCATCACAGAATTTGGCTTCCTAATTGTGTGTCCAAAGCTGCTTTTGTACCAGTTAGCAATGACCTTTTATTCTAGCCTTAAGGTATGAGATTATTAGAGGTGACTGTTTCTGAAATGTATTCCTTCTAATTATTAGTTTAAGCAACTTTGCTTGCAGTGCTGACTCCTTTCGTGGTTGGCTTTTTGTTCTGTTTTGTTTTTCGGTGTGCTGCTTCTTTCCATAAAGCTGCTAAGTCTTTCACCGAGGAATTAAATGCAATGTTTTCAGAACCATGAATAGCTTATGCTGTTTTCTGCGTGTCCTACTTCAGAAATATCACTGCTGCAGTAGTATTACATGCCCTTGTTTCTTCCTGTTTCTGCAGGGAAGCTCCTGCTTTAAGGTAGACCCAAGCTCTTTTATTCTTGGGATTTTCATCTCCTCAATGATGTGGATGCTTTGGTGTTTTTTTTTTTATAATTACTTTATTGTTTTTCAATTACAGTTGTCTGCATCCTCTCCCCTCCCCCACCCCCCAATCCCATCTCTCTTCCCTGCCTCCCTCACTGTTGTTTTTTAAAGCACATTGTTTCTCTGTCATCTTCTTTCACATAGGTTGAATATACAATTTGTAGGAATAATAGGGACTGGGCAAGGGAGTATAGATGAATATTTGTTTACAAATCAATCTTGCCTATTAGAAAAACAATCCAAAGCAAGGGCTCTATGAATATAATCACAGTGTGGTACCTGTGTGTGTGTGATACAGGCAGGGAACATCTCCACCGGCTATAAAACATCAAAAATGCAGCTAAAATGAAAACAAGTCACTGGTACATTTTTTATGGCACTTTGGTCATTAGACTACATTGTTGCCAAATGAAAAGGTCTTTGACTCGCATTTGGGGCAGAGGAGAGGGTTTTACTGAGGTTTGCCTTGTTAAGCCCACTCCCTTCAAACCATTTCTTTTATGTTATTCTTCCATTTTCTTTCCCCATACACTTGCCATTTTATTCCTTTCAACTTGGGCATCACACTGTTTATGGAATGGCCACTCCTTTCAAAGTTTATTTTGCAGTGCTCTAAGATTTATTGAGGAAAAAAACAATTTTCTAAAATAAAAAGGTTATTGAACAAATTATTTAAACCCTACTCAAATAATAGAAGGCAAACTTCTATTCGACTTTGACATCTAATTTGGATTCTTTGTGCATGTTGTCTGAAAGCTGCTACCACTTGTTAAATTTAGACAGGAAAGAAAAAACAAAGATAGTAGAATATTACTTCTTTTCCACTAACATTAAATTAATTTTAGATTGCACAGAACCACATCTTCATTATTAAAGTGAGAAATTCAATATGTATGCCAAAGTACTGTCCTCTTACTCCTTTAGTAGTGTCAAAACTCTGCCTCAGAAGAACAGGGAAATTACTATTTTGTTATGGTATGAATGTTCCTTCTAAACTAACAATGTAAAAATTCTCTCTTCTTATGTTTATGATTTTCCTTAAGCTAATTATAAGAGAATCCACATAAGTAATTTATATTACTGACTCTAGTACCTGTCACTTAAACTGGAAGGAAAAATACAGTTTTAAACTAAAAAGAAATAAGCCTGATTTGAAAAAACTATATATCACTAATAATTTTTATATATTCCTAAATAAGCTCATTTTGAAACATAAATACATTAAGTTGAAAGTGAACCTTATATGCTTGCACTGGTTGTGATTCATGGTTAGCATTGTTGCAAGCTGATACTTTAAAAACTGCTTAGATTTTTTTACTGCTTTTGCACATGTCGGTTACAGCTATACAAATGATAAAGTAATCAAAGGACTGATGACTTAATATACTGGCTATTCTGCTCTAAATATCTTTTATTCTTTCACATTAAATTTCTGTCTTGCCTAGGTACCTACTTTTCAAAAATCCACTACCTATTTGTTATGCTCTTTAACTGGGATTATTAGTCATTTGACAGTATTGTGTGCTATTGACAGTATCTTTAATTTGCTTAATTTCCTGATATTTTCTGTTAATTGTTTTACTTTTGGATTTTTAAATGCCAGATTTGTGATTAAAACAGAAAAATGCTCCACCAGTAAGATTTAGGCATATCACCTAAGTACTGCCAAATTGTCCCAGATACAATAGGAAGAGATAAAGAGATCACAAATAATAAATTTGCCCTCCTCTCTCCACAAAATTATTACTGCAAGCTTTAAGTCTCAGCTTTTATTGATAAGCATAAGTATGGGTTATGTAAGGAAAGCCTATGCCTATTTATAATAGCATTCAAATCTGGTTTTACTAATTGCTTTAGGCCAAACCGCTTCATAAACAGTCCCAAGGCAATTTGAAAACAGGTGTTGGTTTCATAATCTGTTTTTATTGCATATGACTTTTATTTTATGATTTTTGTAATTAAAGTAATAAAACTTAATAATATTTCCTGGCTAACTAGCAAGTAAACAACTTTATAAAGTATAAATGTATTTTATCTTGTGAAACAACTGATGGTCATTCAAAAGGAAGATTGTTGAGGTGGGAAAAGGTAGTATTTTCAATTGGTTGCCAGGGTTTTAACAAAACAATTCCTATTATAGTCCTAGAGAATTTCATCTGACTAAATCCCTACTGAAATGACAAGCAAGGAGTGAGAACTATAGTCAAAGGAACAAAGGGTGGGTGGACCAGTATCTGAATGAGTCCCCTGTGAGGCCCTTCAGATGGACTTATTATGCCATGGGGTTAGCACCTCTCACCATTGCTTGTAAAAATGCTCAGCAATGCTCTTACATTCTACTTACTAAAATTGCTTATACCATTTCAGTCGGCTATGGTATTTATCATGTTTTCTGCTCAGCATTATGTTACCGTGGTTAAACCTACAAAGCAGCTGCCTTTTTTCTTTAATGGATCAAGTGATTGTTATGTATTGTGCGAATATCAGTTCAAGTTTCTTGAGTAGTGCAGCAGCTAGATGAAGTAGTAAATAAACATTAGGCTTTAAAAAGTAAGATTCGTATGCTGTTCTTCAAATTCTGCATTGCCTAAAAATAAATAGTGGCTGTAGGACTCTTTTATTTCAATAAAACTTAGATATATGCATCCATTGGTGAGCACCTATAAATCTCAGCTTTAATGTTAATGGAAATTGCACATGGGTATCAAGAGGTAAAAATCCTCAAAGATGTTATAAAATCATGTTATATTGCTCTGTTTTTATAGTGGTTCAAACCAAAGGGACATCTTCATGTACTTTGAATATATATAATTTTTAACCAACAACACTCTTGAACTAGCTTGGTTAGTTTCTTTTAAAGTATGTGGAATGGGAGATTTTAAAATTATAAAAGCCTCTTTTAAAATGTAGCTTAGTAAAATGAGCTATGCTGTGTGCATACCTGTATGACATATGTAGCTCTTTTGGTGTCTGGTGATAACTAGGTGTCATTCTGGCATTTTTGTCCACTCTCACCATGTTTTTTTTTTTTTTACAACTGATATTTTGTCATACTATAGCCCTCACTTCCCCACAACTTCTCCTCTGATCCCTTCAACTGCATTATTTCTTTTCTTTTCTTTCTATCTGGGAATGCTTGTGTCCTATAATTTACTGAAGTGCTATAATTATAGCCTATATCTCTTATTAATGTATCTGCATGCTATGGTTTTCTTTGGTGTCACACAATAGTAATGTGATCAGTGCCATTCATTATGATGTACTGCCCATTTTGAGTGACAGCCTTAAGTCACAGGATAAGCCTCCTCCATAATGGCCCACCATTTGTTTTCCTTTGAAGGAAGTAGAGGAATTTTGTAATGAAAAATAAAAGTGAAAACCTCTCAGAAAATCCATTACTAATATACCATCCCCCCCAAAAAAACCCCTAGAGTTCTGTTGGCCAGGGAGAGACAGGTGGAGATGTAGAGAGCCTTTTAAAGCACAAAATTTATCTTGCAGCCACTTACTCTGGGTGTTGGCAAAGGGAGGGCTGAGTGGACTAGAGAAGCTTGAGGAGAGTCTGAGGTTGGTGGCTCTTCAGAGAGAACTGAGGGAACAGCTACCAGGATCCCTATGCTGAGTCAATTTTTTTCAGGCAGAGCATTCCTCTGAATGGCATCAGCCTGAAGGGAAGCAATAGCCCCACCCACAGGAATTATTCTGCCCCACCCTGTGGTGTTTAAGCCTGACTGCTGATTACTGATTGATTATATTAACAGCTGGTCAGGTTGATGGTTGATTAGTTTAACATCTAAAATGGAAAATACAGAGAAGCAGCCAAAATGGGAAGCCAAAGAAATAGACCCCAAAATGAAAGAGCAAGATAATTCTCTAGAAGAACTAGATGAAAGCGAACTAAACAATTCATCAGAGAGTTTAGAGTAACAATTATAGGATACTCAACAGCATGAATAAAACAACATAGAAACCATAAAAAAGGATCAGTCAGAAATAAAGAATGCAATATCTGATGTAAATAATACACTGGAAGGAAAAAAAACAGTAGGTTAGATGAAACAGAGGATCAAATCAGTGTTTTGGAAGACAAGGTTGAAAAAAACAATCAAGCAGAGCAGCAAAAAAAAAAGAATTTAAAAAAATGAAGAGAGCTTCAGAAACATCTTAGACAACATGAAACATAACAACCTCCACATCATGGCAATACCAGAAGGAGAAGAGAGTAAGCAAGGGATTGAGAACCTATTTGAAGAAATAACGACCAAAAACTTCCCTAATTTGGTAAAGGAAAAAGACACACAAGTCCAGGAAGCTCAGAGAATCCCAAACAAGTTGGACCAAAAGAGGCCTACATGAAGACACATCATAATTAAAATTACAAAGCTTAAAGGAGAGAATTCTAAAAGCCTAAAAGCCACAAGTGAAAATCCGGTAGCTACCTACAAGGGAGCAACAATTAGATTGTTATCTGATTACTAGTCAGAAACATTTCAGGCCAGAAGGGAGTGATGTGAAATATTCAAGGTGATGAAAGGCAAGGACCTACAACCAAGGTTATTTTACCCAGAAAAGGTATCATTTAAAATTGAAGGAGAAACAAGGAGCCTCTGAGACAAGAAAAAGCTAAAAGAGTTTGTTAACACCGAACTAGCACTGCAACAAATGTTAAAGAGCTTGCCGGAAGGAGAAGGAGAAGAAAGAAGGAAGAAGGATGAAGAAGAGGAAGAAGGAGGAGGAGGAGGTAAGGGAGGGGAGAGGGGGACAGGGAGAAAAATAGAAAGAGAAAGGAAAGAAACCAGTGGAAACAGTCTAACAATAAAATGGCACTACATGCATATCTATCAATAATAATCTTAAATATAAATGGATTAAGTGTTACAATCAAAAGACAAAGGGTAGCTGAGTAGATAAGAAAACAACACCCATATGTATGCTGCCTCCAAGAGACCCATCTCAGATCGAAAGATACACACAGACTAAAAGTAAAGGGTTGGAAAAAGATATTTCATTCAAATGGAAAAGAAAAGCTGGAGTAGCAGTACATGTATCAGACAGAATAGACTTTAAAATGAAGGCTATATTAGGAGACAAAGATGGATGCTACATAATGATAAAGGAAACAATCCAAAAAGATGATATAACCCTAGTAAACATTTACACGCCGAACGTAAGAGCACCTAAATATGTAAAGCAAATCTTGATGGACAAAAAGGGAGAGATTGACAGAAATGCAGTCATAGTCGAGGATGTTTACACCCCATTGACTTCATTAGATAGATCTTCCAGGCAGAAAATCAACAATAGGGTAGCAGCCTTAAACAACACACTAGATCAAATGGATTTAATTGATATCTTCAGAGCATTTCACCCCAAAGCAGCAGAATATACATTCTTTTCAAGTGCACATGGAACATTTTCTAGGATAGAACACATGCTAGGACATACAACAAGTCTCAATAAATTTGAGAAGATTGAAATCATATCAAGCATCTTCTCTGACCACAATCAATCACAAGAAGATCACTGGAAAACACAAAGACATGGAAGCTAAATAACGTGTTATTATGCAACGAATCGGTCAACAATGAGATCAAGGAAGAAATGAAAAGATGCCTTGAAATAAATGAAAATGAGAACCAAACAATCCAAACTTTGTGGTACACTGGGAAAACAATCTTAAAAGGGAAATGCACAGCAGTACAGGCTTGTCTCAAAAATCAAGAAAAACCTCAAATAAACTATAAAACTTCACACCTAAAGAACTTGAAAGGGAACAACAAACAGCCCAATGTGAGTGGGAAGAACCAAATAATTACGATCAGAACAGAAATAAATGAAATAGTCTTAAAAAATGATACAAAAGATCAATGAATCCAAAAGTTGGTTCCTTGAAAACACAAACAAGATTGACAAACCTTTAACCAGACTCATTAAGAAAAAAAGAGAAAGGACCCAAATAAATAAAATAAGTAATGAAAAAGGAGAAATAATAACTGACACCAAAGAAATGTGAAGGGATTGTAAGAAAATATAATGAACAATTGTATACCAACAAACTAGACAACCTGGATGGAATGGATAAATTCCTAGAAACATACAATCTTTCAAAAATTAGTGAGGAAGAATCAGAGAATCTGAATAGACAGATTATATCTAATGGTACTGAAGCAATAATTAAAAAACTCCCAACAAACAAAAGCTCTGAACCAGATGGCCTCATAGGTGAATTTTACCAAATAATCCAAGAAGAACTAACGCCTCTCCTTCTGAAACTATTTCATAAACTTCAAGAGGAGGAAAGCCTCCCAATCTCACTTTTTGAGGTGAGCATTGTCCTAATTCCAAAACCAAATAAAGGCACTACGAAGAAAGAAAATTACAGGTCAATGTCACTGATGAACATAGATGCTAAAATCCTCAACAAAGTATTAGCAAACTGAATACAGCAATGCATCAAATACATCATACACCATGATCAAGGGGTTTATTCCTGGAATGCAAGGATAGTACAACATTCTCAAATGAATATATGTGATTCACCACATAAACAAAAGGAAGGATAAAAACTACATCATTTTATCAATAGATGCATAAAAAGCATTTGATAAAATGAGCACTTATTTATGATAAAACCTCTCAGCAAAGTGGGAATAGAGGGAACATATGTAAATATAATAAAGGTCATATATGACAAACACACTGTCAGCATCATACTCAATGGGCAAAAAATCCAAGTGTCCCTCTTAAGATTGGGAACAATACACGGATGTCCACCTTCATCTCTCATATTCAGCATAGTACCGGAAGTCCTAGCCACAGCATCCAGACAAGAAGAAATAAAAGGCATCCAAATTGGAAAGAAAGAAGTAAAACCATGTTTATTTGCAGATGATATGATACTGTAAATAGAGAACCCCAAACATTTCACCAAGAAACTACTAGAACTGATAAATTAATTCAGCAAATTAGCAGGATACAAAATTAATATCCAGAAATCAGCTGCATTTTTATATGCCAATAATGAACTAATAGAAAGGGAAGTTAAGAAAACAATCCCATTTGCAATTGCTTCAAAAAGAAAAAAAAATATAGCTAGGAATAAGCCTAACCAAACACCTATACTCGGAAAAGACCTGTACTCGGAAAATTGCAAGACACTGAAGAAACTGAAGAAGATGCAAACAAGTGGAAGCACATGCTGTGATCATGGATAGGAAGAATTAACATCATTAAAATGTCCATGCTACCCAAAGCAATCTATAGATTCAACACAATTCCTATCAAGATTCCAATGACATATTTCACAGAACAAATATTTCAAAAATTTATTTTTGAACCACAAAAGGTCCTGCATACCAACAGCAATCCTGAAAAAGAACAAAGTTGGAAATATCACACTACCTAATATCTAACTATGCTACAAGGCCATAGTAAGGAAAACAGTCTGATACTGGCATAAAAACAGACACATAGATCAGTGAAACAGAATAGAGAGCTCAGAAATAAACCTATACCTTTATAGTCAATTAATATTCAATAGGAGAAGCAAGCACATATAATGGGCTTAAGATATTTTATTCAACAAATGGTGTTGGGAAAATTGGCCAGATACGTGCAGAAAAATGAAGCTAGACTATATTCTTACACAACAGACAAGAATAAATGCAAAATGGACGAAAGACTGAAATGTTAGATCCAAACCCATAAAAATCATAGAAGAAAATATAGGCAGCAAAACCTTGGACATTGTTTGTACAAATTTTTATTGGGTATATCTCCCCAGGCAAGGGAGACACAAGAAAAAACAAACAAATGGGACTTCATCAAACTAAAACGTTTTTGCACAGCAAAGGAAATCATCAACAAAATAAAAAGACAACCCACAGAATGAGAGTATATATTCACTAATACATCTGATAAGGGGTTAGTATCCAAAATTTATGAAGTACTTACAAAACTCAATGCCAAAAAACAAACAAACAAAAAAAAAACGATTAAAAATGGGCAAAGGACCTGAATAGATACTTCTCCAAAGAGGACATGCAAATGGCCAATAGACATATGAAAAGATGCCCAACATCACTAATCATCAGAGAGATGCAAATTAAAATCCCAATGAGATATCACCTCACACCTGTCAGAATGGCTATCATCAGTCAATCAATAAACAACAAGTGCTGGCAAGGGTGCGAGAAAAGGTAACCCTTTTGCAATGTTGGTGGGAATGCAGATTGGTGCAGCCACTGTGGAAAAGCAGTATGGAGATACCACAAAAAAATAAAAAATGGATCTACCTTTTCACCCAGCAGTCTCACTCCTGGGAATATATCCAAAGGAACCCAAAACACTAATTCAAAAGAACATAAGCTCCCCTATGTTCACTGTAGTCTTATTTACAATCACCAAGATGTGGAAGCTGCCCAAGAGTCCATCAGTAGATGAGTAGCTAAAACAACTATGTGACATTTGCACAGTGGAAAAATACTCAGCTTTAAAACCTTTGCAACAGTATAGATGGACCTGGATAACATTATTTTAAATGAAATAAGCCAGTCAGTAAAAGGCAAATATCATATGATTTCACTCATAGATAGAAGCTAATGAAGCAACTGAACTAACAAACAAAACAGAGACAGACTCATAGATGAAGAGCAGATGACAGCTGGGGGAGGGGCATTAGGGGGTTGGAAGGATTGAGCATAAAGGAAAAAGAACTCACGTACCTGAATAACAGCGTGGTGATTGCTGCAAGGAGCAGTATATAAGGGGGATAAATGGTAATGGAAAAATACAGTAAAGATTATATATTAAAAAAAGAAAGTTTTGACATCGAAACTTGAGGAATCTTCATCATGATAGCATATTTTCCATACTTTAGTAAATTAATCCAAATGTTAATCACAAGTGAGGGTACTTTTTTTATTTCCCACAGTGGTTGTGAAGTCTATATGAGATGGTAGATGTGAAAATTTAATGAAATTTTTAAAATTTATTTATTTAAAACTTGAACACAGTTTAAAGTGTTTAAAGATGATTATTATTACTATATTAAGTCAGTGGCATCTATTTCTGTGGCTTCACATCACTTCTAGGAAAATCCAAAATTTTCACAGTAGCTGAAAGGCTCTGTGTGATTCAATTTGTAACTACATTATTTGTCTTATTTTGAATAGTTTAAGGCTATGAGGAATGTGACGCTCAGCTGCAGGACTGTCATTATATGAAAAAGAGAAACATTTTTTTGGTTCATAAATGTGCAAGTATTCATTCCCAAAACTGGGGGTGCTTAGTAAAATGTGACGGTTCAGAAGATGTGATTACAGATAAGTTTTATTATGATTGTCAAGTCATTACTAGGAAAATATGTAAAATGCTGTTGGTTTCTTATATATCTATAATATCTATAATTGATGGAGATAATGAACAATTAAAATGTAAGCCAGAATTTATGAAATATTTAAATAGAAGCAGTAAAATATTCTTTTTTTAATTACTTTATTGTTGTTCAATTACAGTTATTTGCATCCTCTCCCCTCCCCCCGGCCCCACCCCCCCCAGCCTCCCCCTTCCCCCTTAGTTCCGTCCATGTGTCCTCTACAGTGATTCCTGAAAACGCTTCTCCCCATTGTCCCCTCCCCCCTCCCCCCTGGCTATTGTTAGACTGTTCTTAATTTCAATGTCTCTGGTTATGTTTTGCTTGCTTTCTGTTTTTGTTGATTATGATCCAGTTAAAGGTGAGATCATATGGTATTTGTCCCTCACTTCCTGGCTTACTTCACTTAGCATAATGCTCTCCAGTTCCATCCATGCTGTTGCAAAGGGTATAAGCTCCTTCTTCCTTTC
>PVJI01025592.1:0-20241 GCA_004026765.1 Micronycteris hirsuta | reverse complement strand
TTACGTTTCATGTTGTCCTGCATTTCCCTTAATACCTCTTCATTCTTTCTGATTCTCTTTTCCTGTTCCTGCTCTTTTTGGGTGTTTTTTTCTACCTTGTCTTCCAGCTCACTGATCCGATCCTCTGCTTCATCAAGCCTGCTTTTGATTCCTTCTATTGTGTTCTTTAGTTCAGATATTGTATTCTTCATTTCCTCTTGGCCCTTTTGGATAGTTTCTATTTCCTTTTTCATGCTGACATAGTTTGCAGTGAGCTCATTATAGTTTCCCTGTAGTTTCTGGAAATTCTCTGCTAGCTCATCGACCTTCTTGAGCTTCCTGATAATCAGTGCTTTGAACTCGATATCTGATAGTTGGCTTGCCTCTGTTTCGTCTATCATTCTTTCTGGGGTTTCTTCCTTTCCTTTCATTTGGGGGTTGTTTCTTTGTCTTCCCATTGTTTGTGAGACTCTCCTTGCTAGCCTCTGTTTCTTCAATTAATCTGTCGAGTTCTCTGGAGTATCAAAGTTAATTTTGTGTCACTGTCTCTATTTTTTGGACTGACCCCTGTCTGGGGCTGACTCTGGTCCTCTCACAGCTCCAGGTTTTAATGTCTCACCGTATGAATTTTCAAATTCCCCTGTAATCTTGGGCATCAATCATCATTTGTGTTGGAATACTGCTAGGTTTTCGCCCCGTTCCTCAGAAAATCAACCAGTGGGTAGGAGGACGTAAACTCTGTTCCTCCTATCTCGCCGCCATCTTCTCCCCCTGCTCAAAGTTGTTTTAATTAATGTGCCAACTCAACGTCTCCTTCCTCACAGAGACTAGGGGTCTGGACTGATCTCATGCTCTAGTTCCTCTGACAAGGATTTATATGGAGAGATGTCCTCTAACACAGAGGTGTCCGTTTCAGTTGTGTTGAGAACTCAGCTAAGTAGGGAAAATGTAAACAAAGGACCAGTGGACCAGCTGGTTGATCAGAGACTCAGGGGACAATCTGGACTGGCATCTGAAAGGCAGGGACAGGGTAGAGGGTAGCAGTTTTACAGGACTGAGCTCTCAACCTGTGGGATCTGACGCTATCTCCAGGTAGATACGTGTCAAAATTGAATCAAATTGAATTGAATTGAATTGAATTGTAGGACACCCAGCTACTGTCAGAACATTGTTTGTTGGTGTGGGGAATCCCTCCCCTGCCAGTGGAATTGGATACAGAATCCTTACTACAGAACTTATTAAATGTGTGACCTTGGGCAACTTAACTTCTTTGCCAACAGTATTACCTCATGGGGTAGAATAAAAATATTAAATGAGTTAATACAAAATGCTTAGTATGTCACCTGGCAAGTGATCAATACATTTCAGTTCTTTTTTCACATTATTATATCTGCCTGGAATGACCTGGTCCTACCCCTTTCGACAATTGTCTACCTGTTGACCTAACATTTGTGTTTGAGTGGTTTGCTCAAGTGCTATTTCCTCCTTTGCAAAGTCTCCTCTAGCCTTTCCCATTTTGTGCCCCACTCTCCCAGTATTCATGTGTTTATGTCTTTCCCACCAGACTATACACTTCTTGATAAGAAATTTTCCACCATTATATCCTCTGCCCTTAAAATAGTACCTGGCACACACTGGTACTCAAAAAATGTTTGTTGGTGTAATTGAACAACAATAAAGTAATTAAATTTTTTTTTAAAGTTTGTTGGATGAAATAGAATGGATTTGAAAACCAAGAAGAGGGAGACATGGAAAAGAATGGGGAATGATATCAAAACTATTGGTATTTCATTTGGAGATGACACAACACTGTATATAGAGAACCCTAAAGATTCTACTAAAAAATACTGGAACTGATAAATAAATTCAGAAAAGTAGGTGGATACAAAATAAATATCCAGAAATTGGTTATATTTTAATGAACTATCAGAAAGGAAAACTAAGAAAACAATCCCATTTACAATTGCATCAAAAAAATAAAATACCTAGGAATAAATTTTACCAAGTAGGTAAAATACCTGTACTCAGAAAATTATGAGACCCTGAAGATGCAAATAAATGGAAGCATATCCCATGTTCATGGATAGGAAGAATTAGCATTTTAAAAAATGTCTATACTACCCAAAGCAATCTTTATATTCAATGCAATTCCTACCAACATACCAATGGCATATTTCACAGAACTAAAACAAATAATCCCAAAACTTATATAGAAGCACGAAAGATCCCCAATAGCCACAGCAATCTTGAGGAAGAAGAACAAAGTTGGAGGAATTATGCTACCTGATATCAAACTATACTACAAGTCTATAGTAGTCAAAACAGCATGGTACTGGCATAAAAACAGATATATAGAGCAACAGAACAGAATAGGGGGCCCAGAAATAAATGCATGCCTATATGGTCAGTTAATATTTTTATCCAAGGGATAAAATCAATTATCCAAGGGATAAAGGAGGCAAGAACATACAATGGGGTAAAGACAGTCTATTCAATAAATGATGTTGGAGAAATTGAACAGATATGTGCAAAAAAAAAATGAAACTGGAATACCTTTTTACACCATACCCAAGAATAAACTCAAAATGGACTAAAGACTTAAGTATAAAACTCTGTACCATAAAAATTCTAGAAGAAAATATAGGCAGTAAAATCTCAGATATTACTTTTAGTAATATTTTTTCTGGTTTTTCTCCTCGGGCAAGGGAAACAAAAGAAACAAAATGGTATACAACAAAGTGAAAAGACAGCCAACTGATTGGAAGAACATTTTTGCCAATGATACATCTGGTAAAGTTTTAATATCCAAAATTTATTTTAAAAACTCATACAACTCAACGCCAAAAACCAAACAATCCAGTTAAAAATGGGCAAAGTACCTGAATAGGCACTTCTCCAAAGAGGATATACAAATGGCCAATAGACATATGAAAAGATTAAAACCATAATGAGGTATCACCTCACGCTGGTCAAAATGGCTATCATCAGTAAATCAAAAAATAAGTATTGGCAAGATTGTGGAGAAAAGGGAACCCTTGTGCACTGTTGGTGGGAACGCAGATTGGCACAGCCACTTTGGAAAGCAGTATGGAATTTCCTCAAAAAAAATTAAAAATGGAACTGCCTTATGACCCAGAAGTTCCCTTCTGGGTATATATTCAAAGAAACCCAAAACACTAATTTGAAAGAATATGTGCACCCCTATGTTCATTGCAGCATTATTTACAATAGCCAAGCTATGGGAGCAACCCAAGTGCCCATCAACAGACAAGTGGATAAAAAGCTGTGCTATACACACACGTATACACAATAGAATATTACTCGGCCACAAAAAGGAATGAAATCTTAACCATTTGCAACAGCATGGATGGACGTAGAGGGTACTATGTTAAGGGAAATATGTCAGTCAGAGAAAGACAAATACCATATGATTTCATTTATACGTAGAATCTAAAGAACAACATAAATGAACAAGCAAAACCGAAACAGATTCATAGATACAGACAACAGACTGACAATTGCCAGAGGGGAAGGGGTTTTGGGGGTTGGGTGAAAAGTGTGAAGGGATTGAGAAGTACAGATTGGTAGTTACAAAATAGTCATGGAGATGTAAAGTACAGCATAGGAAATATAGTCACTAATGTTGTAATAACTTTATATAGTGCCAGTTGGGTACTGACAATATCAGAGGGAAGACTTTGTAAAGCATATGATTGTCTAACCACTATGCTGTATACCTGAAATGAATACAAAATAATATTAAATGTAAACTATAATTGAAAAATATTTTAAAAAATTTTTTGAAAGAGTACTTGTCCTGGCCGGTGGTGCTCAGTGGATTGAGTGTCGGCCTGTGAACCAAAGGGTCACTGGTTCGATTGCCAGTCAGGGCACATGCCTGGGTTGTGGGCCAGGTCCTCAGTGGGGGGCACGTTAGAGGCAACCACACATTAATGTTTCTCTCCCTCTTTTTCTCCCTCCTTTCCCTTCTCTCTAAAAATAAATAAATAAAATCTTTTTTTAAAAAAAGACTACATATATTTCTGTAGGATCTTATTAGCCCAGATAGCCACATCTGCTCTCTTGATATCACTGTTCAATCAATGGTAATCTTAGGTAACTGACAACCTAGTTTCCTTTGATAAACAAAACTACAGAAATGTTCAGACACACTCTCCTTATCCTCTGCCTTTAGCCTCTCATTAGCCAAGGTTATGCAGAGATAGAGAAATTTACTCATGCAACTATGGAGGCTAGCAAGTCCAAAATCTGCGGTGGAGGGCTACAGGCTGGAGACCCAAAGAAGAGATAATGCTGTAGTTCAAGTCCAAAGGTTATCTAGGGCAGAATTCCCTCTTGCTCACGGGAAGTCATTTGCTCTATTTAGGCCTTCAACTGATGGGAATAGGCCCATCCACATTATTGAAGGCAACCTACTTTATTCAAGTCCACCAATTTAAATGTAAATCTCATCCAAAAACACCCTGACAAAAACATCCAAAGTAATCTTTTGACCAGGCTAGTTGACACATAAAGTTAATCATCAAAGCCTCGTGTTCTCCTTGTCTTCCACATGCACACAAGTCCTAGCTATTCCAACTACAGGAAATTCTTTGACTATGTCCTGCTTTTTCATGTCTCTGGGTTTTTACATATGCTTTTTCTACTTCATGGAATATTCTCTTCCTGCTTTCTCACCTGGTAAATTTCTAGTCATTCTTCAAGGCCCAAATTAAATATCACTTTTTCTGGGAAACCTTCCTAGTCTACCTTCCACTCCAGTGTGAGATAGATGTCCATCCCAGTGCTTTCATTATATCTTCAATCATAGAATTTATTGCACTGAATTATAACTGTGTTTTTGTTTTTCTCTTCCACTAGAATGTGGAGGTTTTTTTAAAAAAATATTTTATATATTTATTTTTAGGGAGGGGAAGGAAGGGAGAAAGAGAGGGAGAGAAACATCAATGTATGGTTGCCTCTTGAACACCCTTCCTGGGGACCTGGCCTGCAACCCAGGCATGTGCCCTGACTGGGAATCGAATCAGCAACCCTTTGGTTCACAGGATGGCATTCAATCCACTGACCCACACCAGCCAGGGCAGAATGTGAAGGTTTTAGCCCACAGGTATTAAAATTAAGTTTTACTACTTACTGTATTTGTAGCACCCAACACAGTGCTTGGCATGAGATAGGTGTTTAATAGGTGTTTGTTGAATGAATTAATGAACTATTTTATTTTTATTTTCATTTTTTAATTGTTGTTCAAATACAGTTGTCTCCATTTTCATCCCACCTTGGCCCGCCACCCAACTCATCCCAGCCTCCCAGCCATAAACCTACCCCCTTTGGCTTTGTCCATGTGTCCTTTAGATATGTTCCTTGATGGACCTTTCCCTATTTTCCCCCATTATCCCTCTCCCCCAAACCCTCTGGTTACTGTCAGTTTGTTCTTTAATTCAATGTTTCTGGTTACATTTTGCTTGCTTGTTTGTTTTGTTGATTAGGTTCTACTTATAGGTGAGATCATATGGTATTTGTCTTTCTCTACCTGGCTTAGTTCACTTAGTATAATGCTTTCCAGTTCCATCCATGCTATCACAAAGGGTAGGAGCTCCTTCTTTTTTTATGCTGTGTAGTATTCCATTGTATAAATGTACCATAGGTTTTTTATCCACTCATTTACTGGTGGGCATTTGAGTTGCTTCCAGCACTTGGCTATTGTAAATTGTGCTGCTATGAACATTGGGGTACATAGGTTCTTTTGAATTGGTGTTTCAGGATTCTTAGAGTATAATCCCAGCAGTGACATTGCTGGGTCAAAAGACAGTTCCATTTTTAGTTTTCTGAGGAAATTCTATGCTGTTTTCCACAGTAGCTGCACCAGTCTGCATTCCCACCAACACTGCAGTAGGGTTCCCTTTTCTCCACATCCATTCCAGCCCTTGTTGTTTGTTGATTTGTTTATGATGGCCATTCTGACCGGTGTGAAGTGGTCTCTCACTGTGGTTTTAATTTCCATCTCTCTGATGGCTAGTGATGCTGAGCATCCTTTCATATGTCTCTGGGCCCCTTGTATGTCCTCCTTGGAGAAGTGTCTGTTTAAGTCCTTTGCCCATTTTTTAATTGGGTTGTTTGTCTTCCTGGAGTGGAGTTGTGTGGGTTCTTTATATATTTTGGAGACCAAACCGTTCTCCAAGGTATCATTGGCAAATATATTTTCCTATACAATTGGTTCCCTTTTTGTTTTACTGCTGTTTTCTTTAGCCATGCAGAAGCTTTTTATTTTGATGAAGTTTCATTTGTTTATTCTTTCCTTTATGTCCCTTGCTCTAGGGGACATATAAATGAAAATATTATTGTGTAGAATATCTGAGATTTTCCTGCTTGTGTTCTCCTCTAAGACTTTTATGGTGTCTCAATTTATAGTTAAGTCTTTTATCCACTTTGAATTTATTTTTGTGTATGATGTAAGTTGGTGACCAAGTGTCATTTTTTTGCATGCAGCTGTCCATATCTCCCAACACTATTTGTTGAAGAGTCTATTTTTACTTCATTTTATGCTTCTGCCCCCTTTGTCGAATATTAATTGACCATAGAAACTTGGGTTTATTTCTGGGACCTCTATTCTGTTCCACTGATCTATGTGTAAACAGTGGGATACAAAGTGATTATTCAGAAATTGAAGGCATTTTTGTATACCAACAATGAAACATCAGAAGCAGAAATCAGGAAAAAAATCCCATTTGATATAGCAACAAGAAAAATAAAATACCTAGGAATAAACCTAACTAAGGAGGTAAAAGACCTGTACTCAGAAAACTACACAAAACTGAAGAAAGAAATCATGGAAGACACAAAGAAATGGAAACATATACCATGCTCATGGATCGAAAGAATTAGCATCATCAAAATGTCCATACTACCCAAAGCAATTTATAGATTCAATGCAATCCTTATCAAAGTACCAATGACATATTTTACAGATATAGAACAAACATTTCAAAAATGTATATGGAACCATAAATGACCCCAAATAGCCACAGCAATTTTGACAAAGAAGAACAAAGTAGGAGGGATCACAACACCTGATATAAAATTATATTACAAGGCCACAGTAATCAAAACGGTCTGGTAGTGGCATAAGAACAGACACATAATGAACTATTTTTTAAATGAGGCAAATTTTGTTAACAAAATATAAATGGATATATATGGCTGATGACTTGAAATAAGGAGCCTTATTCATTAAAACACTTTAAAGTCCTTAATAATATTGTAAGAATAATAAAACATTAGGGTGTGCAGTTTGGCTAAGAGAATTTATATATTTGGCTTCTGTATTGCTAGCTCTCTTTCTTTCTTTCTTTCTTTTTTTAAGATGCTATTTATTTATTTATTTAGAGAGAGAAGGTAGGAAGAAAGAGAGGGAGAGAAACATCGATGTGAGAGAAATGTTGATCAGTTGCCTCTCACACACACCTGGGGCCAGGCCCACAACTAGGCATGTGCTCTGACCAGGAATAAAACCAGCAACCTTTCACTTTGCAGGACAACACCCAACCAACTAAGCAACACCGGCCACACTATGCTAGTTTTATTTCTGTTGCTAGCTGTCCCATATTTCCTTTAACATTAAATTCCTGAGGCATAAACAGAGCTGTTCCTTGAGTAATGTGTATCTGCTTTTCTTACTTAAATCATTCTCAATCAATTAGGAGAGTACTAGAGATAAATGTCTTTCAGCAACACCAGAATGAACTTCAGTTTCTATTCCCCTGCTTCTAGTGCACACCTCAGAGTTTGGCCCAGTCAAGTGAGTCCCACCACTACCAAATCTACAGTAGTTCCTCATCAGGTTCCCCAGGCTTGCTCAGGACAAACTTCTGACTCGGAGCTATTTACTACCATCAAATCTCTAAATAAAAAACAACTTTTTTGTTTATTCCTATTACAAAAGTAACAAGTTTATTGTAGAAAATTCAGAAATTTGGGAAAATAAAGAAAATAAAAAACACTCAGAATCCTACTACCCAGAGATAAAAGTACTGACCCTCTCCAGGCATTTTTCTATTTGTGAATATTTTCTTTCCCAGAAATGGTATCAAGCACTATATCTTATTTTATAACTTTTGCATTTTACTTATCAATACATTGTAAATATTTTAACATGTCATGAAATATTCTACAACATCACTTTTAATGGCTAGTTAATATGGGTCCAACAATGGGCTTTGAACAGAATAGGTCAATCATTAACTTCAGATTTCTGAGAACTAAAAGGCAAATGGGATGGCCAACTGCCACCAATCCTTTATGCAAGAATAGATCCATGACCATTATAGGAAAAGCTACATATGTGAAAATGAACAGATAACAACTTTGAAGTCTTCCCACTGAATACAAATGAAGGAATGGTTTTTGATGGCCAGAGGAAGATGGTGAAAAAGCAGGAGATAAGTCAAGAGTATTCATCTTTTTCTCTTTGTTTTCCATTCAGATATCATCTATGGAGAAAACCTAGCTGAAACTAAAAGCGAAATAAAGTGTGTCTGTATTCATGTTTTGTGTGTTTGTTTAGGATCAATGCTCTGGTTTTGAAAGGATTTGTGGCAACCATTCAATTAGAGTTAAAGGAAAAATGAAAACACAGGAAATATCAAGCATAGATGCTTCCAAGCACCTGGGATGTGCTCTTTTGGATTACTTGGTCCTGAATATGGCTCTAGATTCTCTAATTATAATTATATGACATAATTATAATAGCTATGTTTATTTAGTCCCTTCTCTGTGCCAGGCACTTACTAGGAACTTAATTTTTTCATTTAAAGGTCAAAACAACTCTATGAAATAGGTATATAACCTCCATTTTAATGTGAGGAAATAGGTTCCAGGAGGTTGAGTCACTTTCAAGTTAGTGGGGAACACAAGCAGTTAATAGTAGAGACAAGATTGAGATCTAGGTCTGCCTTCCCAAGCCCTTTCTTCTGTAACTATATTGCAAAGTAACCATCTGTGGTAGGTAGAATAATGCTCCCCAACTCCTCACCCCCCACAGAAATCTCCAAATGTTAATTCCTAGAATCTGTGAATACATTACTTCATGTGAAAAGGGGGAATTAAGTTTGCAGATGGAATTAAGACTGCTAATCAGCTGACCTTAAAATAGGGAGACTATCCTGAATTATCTGGTTGAGCCCAATATAATCACAAAGGTCCTTACAAGTGGGAGAAAGAGCCCTGGCTGGTGTGGCTCAGTGGAGAGTGCTGGCCTGTGAACCAAAGGGTCATAGGTTCGATTCCCAGTCAGGGCACATGCCTGGGTTGTGGGCCACGTCCCCAGTGGGGAGCATGCAAGAGACAATCATACACTGATGTTTCTCTTCCTCTCTTTCTCCCTCCCTTCCCCTTTCTGTAAAAATAAATAAATAAAATCTTTTTTAAAAAGTGGAAGAAACAGAAAACTCAGAGGACATGTGACAACAGAAGAATGATCAGAGTGATGCAATGTGAGGACTCAGCTTGCTGTTGCAGGCATTGAAGATAGAAGGGAGTCATGAGCCAAGGAATGTGGGCAGCCTCTAAAGCTGGAAAAGGCAAGGAAATTGATCCCTTCTCTTGAGCTTCTAGGAAGGAACACATCCAGCCAACACCTTGGTTTTAGCTCAGTGATGTATGCATTAGACCTCTAACTTACAGAACTGCAAGATAATAAATTTGTGTTGTTTTAAGTCACCAGATTTGTGGTGATTTGTTACAACAGCAACTAGAAAACTCACACCATCGTTCTGTGAACATCTAAAGATCAGATCTGTATTCTTAGATAGAAAACCCACACTCTTAGCACAGGTGTATACAAAAGAACTGCCTGCATGTAATCTATGATTTTCCCTAGAAAATAATTTAAAATTTTTTTTAAGATCTAGAAAACTTTTGGATGACACTGAGAAGTTCTGGGTCCAGTGACATGGACAAGATTGTTTAAGCCTGATATAGAAACGACTTGCTGGCTTGCTTGACCCCAGTGATACTGTTTTAAATGTCTGCTTTTAAGAACCACATCCTTGCAGATCATCTAGAAAAAAGTTATAAAACATCTTTCAATGGCCTAGTAAACTGGCCTGCTGGATGTATTTATTAAATACTGAATCAGAACTTTGGTTAGATGCTACCAAATAGAATTTTGGATTAACGACCAATATGGGACAACATGTTTAACCAATTCTGGAGGCAGCAGATCTGAATTTGAAATCTGCTTCTATCATCTTCTACCTGTGCAGGTATCACTTAGCCTTTTAGAACTTCATTTATTTCATGGGCTGGTATTATCAACTTGAAAAGGTTATTAATAAGGGTTCAATGGAAAGATAGATCAAAAGAACCTAGAATGATAGTTGGTACATAAGTGTCCAATAAATACAAGTCTGCTTCTTTCCCGTTAGTCAAATACTGTAGAGATTTTGCCATTAAGCACAGTATAAAACTTATTTTTCTTCTATGCTCTGTTTCCATAGCAAGGACTATATACAGTGTAAGAATTACTAAATTAGGGATTTTTTAAAGGATAAAACCATGCATTCTAGGAAACATGCATGAGATCCAGCTTGAAATCTGCTCCTCCAGCCCTTCCATTGATTTTAGAAACTTGATTCTTTGTATTATATCTCTTTCCAATTCCTCGTATTATACTTCCTTCTGACTGAAAGAGCTAGAGTGGGTTTTATCTGTAACTAAAGCCTGTCAGATATACAGAAACACTGGCATAACATGTCATGTTTAAAACTGAATCCTGCCAGTCAAGGAATCTCTCCTGCCCACTCTCCTTTTAACAATATTATTTTAATAAAGATGCCAGTAAAGCACTAGTATTTTGAAATTTATGGAAGAGTATTTATTCACATAATGATGGTCTAATGAATCAAAGACTGAAGATAATGCTGGTGATCCGTTCAATGGCTTTAAATTGCTATTAACTCTTATCTTGATGAGATACGGTGGAGTATAATAGTAATTCATAATAGACAATTTGCCTACATTTTGTTCCTCATGTAGTTATTGTTTGGAGAAAATAGCCTACAATTTATCAAGAAAGCTAGAATAGATTTTTGAAAGAATCTTCCAGTACTAGTTAGACTGGGATAATAATACCTTAATCTTTCTTTAACAATGGGTAGACAGCACTTTGAGCTCATACTGATGACATGCTTGCCAATAGTGGCAAATATGGATTTAGGACTGCTAATTGGGACAGAATATCAATAATTCAAGCCATCTTCTACTAGGACTCTTTTAAATTTTATGGGATTACTCTGGAAATGCAATTATCAAGGCAAATTTGTTTCCTTATAATCCTTTTGTATACTCTGTCCACTCTCCCAAGCATTTCTACTCAAATTTTCATCTAGGCCCAGCTAGCAAACTCCAGGCCAAGGAGCAAGTACTAATATTAACTCAGACCTCTGATTATTAATTATTATTACATCTGAGAAGACTCAGAGCCACATAGAAGTCAAGAGACCTCATAGTATAACTCTACCTCCTCCCACATCCATGCTGGGCAGTGCTTGTCAGAACCCAGGGTGGCTCCTTTAATCTGCCATGTCCACCCCTTCAAGAGATCAAGGCATCACCTAAAGGGTGCATGCCAAGTCACAATCTCCTTTGTGGCTTGGTGAGTTCTATGAAAGGAAGAGAGTTTTCATTCACATTTGTGTTCCTGGCACACAAGCACATTTAATACATGTTGACTGAACAAAAATATTCAGTCCAGAACTGCATTCTACAGCTGCTCCTTGAACTTCATCCCATCCCACTATCAGCTATCATAGGCTCTACTATTATTCTCCCATTTCTATCTTCGTTTCACCTTTGAAATTGTACTCACATTGTTATCTTTGCCATTCAGCTGCAATTCTCATTCTCTATGCAGGGGCTCTGGTTCAAGATTCCTGAGGAACCCCTCCTCTCCTGGCCTGGCCTGTTCCTAGACTCTATGCTGGCCCCACGCTGGCCTAGGGTTGTCAGAACAACCCACCTAGGATTCACCTGAGAGAGGGGTGAGCATTTCTACAGTTCTTGGATTGAGAGAACGTTCATTTGAGTTCTATCATTGAAGAACTTCCAATCTAAAAACAGGAAAGTCCTAGAACCCCATTTGTCAGAACTCCTTGTGATTTGAAGCAGATCCTGAATCACCTACCCAGGAAGAAGAAATAAGGATAAAAACCTAAGCTATCACCATTAGCCATGTCCACAAATCATGTGGGGGAAAAAACCCAACTTAGAGCTCATTTAAAGGGGGTTCCTGGGGATGAATTCTGCTCTTTATATCTATGTTATTAATCTTACTGGAAACTGTTATTAGACTAAAAAATTAGTAGAATATGAAATCCTTCACTCTATCCATGAGGTTGTTCTTGAGAAAAAATAATTTACTCTGAGGTTGAGGAATCAGGTTTTAGTGCTCTAAGCTAGACAGACAATCCAGGCTTCAGATAGGGTGTTTTGTGTTACTGTAGCAATAGTGAGCTTTTGTTTCTGCAGCCATTGACCGAGCCTCCTGATCCTGCCAACCATCTGGCAAATGCACCTTCTTACCCAGAAAAATCAGACAAGGAATGTGGATACATCAGTCCAAATCTATCATCATCACTGTACTTTGCTGGTAACAGGTCAGTATGACATCCTCTGTGAGGATCACTCCCTGCAGTGCTAACAGATGCACAACAGCACTCAGACTGGATGACAGCTTACCCATTCTAGGCTAGAAGAAATTTGGGGCACATAAGGCTGAAGGATAAGCTCCTCAGCATGTTAGCTAACATCAGGTTAAAAGAGGGATACTTATGTGAAAAAGAATCCTTATTTTGGGCTGAAAATCAGAAGCTGCCCAAGAGAGTATGGGTCAAGGTTTGCTTTGATGGGCCTGGGTGAAGCTGAAACTGTGGGTATAGCTGGTTGGGTTGGGGATCAGGCCACTTAATTGAAACAGGAAAGGCAATGGATTTCAGAGTGAGCCAGGCTGGGAGGAGCAGAGTAGAGTGTGGTCTAAAGCAGCTAAGAGTTGGGATAAGCTAGGATATGGGAGAATGGAAGTGAGGCCTGAAGATTTTGCTGGTCTATGTAAATCCAGATTATAGGAGAAAGAAAATTATAGCTAAGAGACTTGGAGATGAGGTTAGGTAAGGAGAGAGATCTGATGGGATGAGTGTGGGGTTTGGGGGGATTGTTAGGAAAGAGTAGGAGAGATGCACCGAACAGATGGCTTAGTCCAAATTCAAGCAGGAGACTCAGCTGACAGATCTTGGGCTGAAAGTTAAGGAAGGGATAGTGAGGGGTTGTCAGCTGTGCAGTAGCTGCTAGGAATCAACAGATGGCTCTGGGAGGGGCAAAGGCTGAGAAAAACGAAAGAACTGAAAAAGAGCAGAAGGCGGAAAATCAGTCTGGTTGGAGCTGGGTTAGACATTCTCTCTTGCCATCAGCTTGGAAGCACTGGGCCTGTTAGTTACCATGTAGGCAAAATTCGCTCCCTTATACTCAATGGCGGTTAATAACTTTGGTAGACTGTAATGAACCATGATTCCAGGAAAGGAAAGGGTTAACTGAGGTTGAAAAAGAGCCTATGTGGCAGTTTTCAAACAGGAAGGTTGATCTGGCTTGTGTGAAGGTAACGACATCTGATTTGGAGCTAAGTAATTTATGTCGTACTGTTTTACAATCCATTCTGGCACACTGTGATGAATATGTCAGCTGGCAGCTAAGAACTTACTGGAATGCAAGTCTTTCATCGTATATAATCAGCTCTTCCCCTTCCAGGAAAGAGCCTTTCTAATCTCTGAAGCAATGGACTTATCAATTTGCATAAAATATGCCATTCCCAATGAACACATATTGATCATCTACCACTTACTTTTCTACTGTCTTTTTTAAAAAAAGAGAATCAGTTAAATACAGTGAATAGCACCTTTGGTGAATAGCACCTTTAAATTCAGCTGTGCTAGGTGAATCTGTTTAAGAGTAGCAGGGAGTCATTGTTAGACAGGGCACGAGAGGAGCAGGAATAAAATGATCCTTTTCTATTTTCTTTTTTTTTTAAAGATTTTATTTATTTATTTTCAGAGAGAGGAGAAGGAGGGAGAAACAGCAATGTATGGTTCCCTCTCACATGGCCCTCATCGGGGACCTGGCCTGCAACCCAGGCATGTGCCCCAATTGGGAATCGAACCGGGACCCTCTGGTTCCCAGCCCGCACTCAATCCACTGAGCTACACCAGCTGGGGCTGATCCTTTTCTATTTTCATGATCTTTTTTGCATGTATCTAAGAGGTTAAATCACCAATTAGGTTAGATATTAATTAAAAGTAAATCAGATTATATGGCTGTTCTGATATGCTTGTTAAAGTTGTACTTACTAGTTGCTTATTCTTTACCTAACTCTCATGGGAGAGGATGAAATAAACATCCAGTCTAAGTTTAAAGAAGGATGTCAACCCCTCCAGGACTTGCACCAGTTCCTGAACCAAAAAAGGAATACCCAGGATCAACAGTCTCCTCTTAAATCTTTCAAATACTACATATACCACCTGCTCACATTTACCCTGTTCCTGCTGCTGTTTATCCTTGAGGAAGCCAAACCTGAAATCCCTCTTGAGGATAAGACTTAGGGAAATGCCAAATGAATTAGTGCAAAATTTTAAAAAATTGGTTTCATGTAATCGTAACTGATTCTTCACACTATATTCATCATTCAATGAAATTACAACTCAGTCACATCTCTCCTTATACCACATTTCATTAAACTCAAATAAGATAAAGCAATTTAAAAATGGTGACCAGATGCCATCTTGTTTCAGTCCAAACCATAAGTCAAATTTTGAATGAAACTGACAAAATCTGGTTGGTTAAGTGGCATACCTAGGTTTATTAAAGTCACTTCTCTCCTTTAATGAATATGCATAGATGCACAATACTACTGAAACTTAAAGAGACTGTATAAAGTATCTTCATTGGTAGGGACATTGCATACAAAGGACAAGCACAATATAATCCATTTCATCAAGAGTTAATTTCCTAGCAACATGTATCAAAATTTAAAAGTTGTGAATTTTTTGACCCATAAATGCCATTTCCAGGACTATGTCTTAAGGAGATGACTAGTAAAGTACATAAAGATGTCATGTAGGATATTCATCACAGCTTTCTTTATACAGAAAAAAATTGGAAATAATAATTGACCTTTAATGAGGGGGCTGATTAAATGAAAACATCAATGCAATATTATGCAGTCATCCAAAAAGATAATGTATTGTATATGTATTCACATTAAAAATGTTCATGTCACATTGCTAAGTAAAAAGATATATGAAGGAGTTACTCATGGTATGATTCTATTTATATAAAACAATGTATATCTATATTTGTGGATGGTGAAATTCTAATTATTCAGGACTTTCTTCCTTTTACTTAAATTTTTTTTCTACATAACCATGTATTTACTTTAAAATATGAGGAGGGGGAAAAATCAAGCTATATTCATCAGAGGACAAAAAACCAGTACTCTATATTTCAGTCAGATCAGAGTAGTCACCCAGGAAGCCAAGTGTAGTTGTTGTGTTTCTGTGCCTTCTGTTGAAAGGAAAACTGTGGATAAACAGACCATGTTACAGAGAGAATTTGAATCCATGGTATTTAGAATCCAAACCAAAACAGAAGTGAAATCCTACACAAACTAAGGAGGGTGCCTTTATCATACATAGTGTTTGAAAGAATTGATTCATCATGCATGTGTGCATGTATTACTACATTTTCATGACCAGCAAAATAATAATGTGGATTCCAGGTGGCAGCAAAAGAATATAATGTAATTACCATTGGTTTTTCTTACATAAGTTACCAGTCCATAAATCTTTGTGTTAATGTGGAATAATCTGACCTGAACAGATGGATCTCACACTGTTTTCTAAAACATGAACAGATTTCCGATCTGGATCAGGAAATGAAGTCAGCACTAAACCAATAGACACTATCATCCATCTTCTAGAATTTCAATTTAACAAGCTGCTAATAAAAGCAATATGTCCCTCTTTAGAAATATAGCACAGTGATATGTTTCTGTCTTAGTGGAATGTGTTCTTCATACAGTAACAAAACATAATGGGATCTTTGTGGCACTGGAGTGCTGGTTGATCCCCAAACCACACAAATTTTTGAGAAACATTCTTGGCAGGTGGCACCATTTGGCTGCCTCCACCCTTCATTTTTCAAGTTTCCCATAGAAGGCACATCCCTGAGGGCTGCTATTCTTGCTGATTAAATGTTTATCTCATTAGCCCAAGAGCTTCTTTTCCTTGAGCATGTTCACAGGAAAAGTTTCATAAATGTATGCCCTTGGGCTTGAAGACCCAATAAAGGGCTCCCTGTCAAGTAATTAGCAGCTTTGAATTTTTTTTTCCTGCTCCATCACTTCTAGCTGTGTAACTTCAGGCTGTGAGGCTGGTGAGTCCAGAGGACTAGGTATGAGGAGGAGTTGGGGCCAAGGAGGTGGACCATCAGTTCAGGATATTGTTTATACAAAGGGAAATAAGCAAAGAGTTAAATATATTGAGCATAATGGGAGCCAGATTGCTCACCATTAGAGAAGAAAGTACAAATAGAAAAAGGGTGAAGACTAAAATGAACCCTGTAGTACTGCCATTGGAGATATTAACCTCATGGCTTGTCATATAAATAGGTGAATAGATATAGAAATAGAGATGTGTATATGTGTTTGTCAGTTTCCTGGTTATGTCTGCTACAGTGGCCCAAAAGCAACGACACCCTAGTAGCAATGACCACACCTAGCACCCTGATCTTCCATTTTCTACTAAAAGGAATCAGGGCTGGTTGGAGAAATAGCTTTTGAAATAACTGAAATGGTAGGGGCAAAAAAACTCCAAGATGAGGCTAAAACATTTTACACCAGAAAGTACTCCAAGAATTATATATATAGTCAAAGAACACAAGAACCAGCTTGAATGGGGATAGCATGATAATTTGTAAAAAGTGGCAGATTGGGACTTAAGAGACATTAAAAGAGAAACTTCTAGATTAGAATGATCATACAGATTCAGAAGATAAAAAAAACTTATATAGTCTTTTTACCTTTGAGAGCTCTGACAATAGAATCAATAATCATTTGTCCAGGATGATTTACATGCAATTTTGTAGAGAGGCCAAAACCAAAAACAAAAAAACAAAAAAACCAAAAACCTAGACTATTATGTAACAGGCTTATAACAAGTTCTTTATGTGTATTATGTTACATAATCCCACAACAACCCCAACAAGGTAGAAACTAATATTACTCAAAATAATAATAATAATAATAATAATAATAAGAGGTGAAGCTTACAAAGGTGCTTACTATTACAGCCAGACTTCTAATCCAGGTTGTCATCTTTTAGCCCAATTTGAGCCCATAACTACTTAATTCCAAACAAAACAATACCTAGCAAACTCCCACTCATATTCCCACAGTCTTCCTGATGAACTACTTGAGAAGCCTCTCACTAAATAATCCGTTCCTCCTCTGGGTTCGTACATTTTCTTTGGGCTCTATTATAGTATTTGACATACAGTATCACTGTGAGTTGTATATGTAACACTAACCCTTGGTAAAGTGTTACTGCTCCAAGAACAGAGATCATGTCCTTATCTACTTGGTATCCCCAGGTCCTAGGACAATGCCACACTCAACAAATGCTGGGAGAATGAATGGCTCCTGTTGCATAGCTGGCCTGCTCTGGAGAAAGCCACTCTCTAAATGGGAGACCTCTAATTCTGTGGTGCAGAGCTCTGTTTGCCACAATTCTGCCACCTAACTCTTATCTTCTATCTCCTAACTCTGAATTAAGGGAACCCAAGAGGTAATGTGAGTATCTGGCTTGAGTTCATTACCACTCTCGGCAGTCTTATTCACATTTGGGAACCTCACCCCCATGTAGAACAATAGCTCAGCCAGAATTACACAGAAACCAGAGGCAAAATAAATGGAAAATTAGATTACCTAACGTTTTTACTTTCTTTTATCAAATTCTTAAAGTAAAAGTCAGAGTTCAGTGAAGTTGCTGATACTTTGGGGACTTAAATAAAAGGAAAGAAATAAAAAGCAAATGATTTTGATAAGTCAGGGATGGATTAAATAAACTTTAATAAAGATGAAAGGCGTATGGATTGAGTTCATATATAATTATCACTATAAAATGGTGTTAAATGCACATAAAGTATTTTATAAGCCCATTGATTAGATATAACTTTACTATAGCAATGACTATAAAAGAAACCAGAGAAAATAAATAGCTTCATGGTATAATGCTATGTAGGTGCCAAATTTTGAACATTATATATGTATATTAACATTTATAAGGCAAAATAAAATTTTTATCCACAAGGGACAAAAAGCTCTATGAGCTTAGCTCATCTCTGACATTTCCTACCAAGTATAAAAGTATTTCCTATGTCCAAACTAGAAGGTAGATAGATGAAAAGTGAGAAGGGAGAGGCAGGCACTAGTGTGATTATCATTCTCCTTCCTGTACCCAAGCCACTGGCCAGCAGATAGTGACTGTTAATGTAACAGTTTGGTTACTTGGAGAATCTATTGCTAAGAGCAGAATGGCAGGAAAAAAATATATATGTGTGTGATGAAGAAGGGTACTTTGTCTGATTTTATAATCAAATAATGCAGGAGAAACATGAAATAAGAACGGGGATAGAGCAGTAGCCCACAACATCTTGGAACTGTGACTTATCACAATGTTTAAGAATGCCATTCATGGGCCAAGGTGGCCTCAGCAAGGAAGATGAAACATGACTCTCATCACCAGCGAAATATTTAACATTGCTCAGAAAAAAAAAAAGCGGGCCTGGTTAGAAGATGATTAATGTGTCACTTTTTTTGTCACCAACAAATTCCAATCCCAAACTAGAAGAGTGAATTGCTCCTAGGATCCCAAAAGGCAAAAACTTCTCAAACATCTAATAACTGGGGAAGCTTTAAACCTCATTATAATAACCACGAAGTGCCAGGTTGTTAGAGAGACCAACAACTGCTGAGATCAGCTAGAAGATCTCAAGTGTGGATAGCAATACTATCCAAGTTAAAAGGTACCAGGGAAATTCAACTATCAATTTAAATGAAAATATTGTGGAAATTACAAAATAAATAAATAAAATATTGTGAAAATTAACTTTATAAACTCCAATCAAACTTACACTTAATTATTGGATTAGGCTTTACATCTATACATACTCTCTCAACTTCATTAAGTCTGTGTCTTTAAAAAGACTCTAAATTATATAAAGCATGAAAAAAGTGGTTAACTAATCTGTCAGTCTCCTTGCCAGTCTCCCCAAATACCATTTTCTCATGTGGTTAAATTTATTCACTCCCATTTTGAATAGCTAAAACAGAATTGTTAGCCATATTAATTAAATAAGTCAGCTAGTGCGACCACTGCCTCTCTTCAGTTTGAGCTCTTCTGCTTGCAACTACCTACCCCTTAATTGGAGCTAATTAGCAGGTCTACCAATATAAGCAAAGCCTATTAGATCCTGTTTATTTTTTTTTAATTTTTTAAAATCTTCTGTTTTTTAAAATATATTTATTTATTTACTTATTTTATTTATTTATTTATTTTTAGAGAGAGGGGAAAGGAGGGAGAAAGAGAGGGAGAGAAACATCAGTGTGTGGTTGCCTCTCACTTGCCCCCACTGGGGACCTAGCCCATAACCGAGGCATGTGCCTTGACTGGGAATTGAACTGGCAACCCTTTGGTTCGCAGCCCATGCTCAATCCACTGAGCTATACCAGCCAGGGCTAGATCCTGTTTAGAAACAGAATTGGTGACTATCTACAATAAGATTCTAGGTTCTAGTCCTTAGTAAGTTTAACTGTGTTCTTTAACTCATTAGAGAATATTTTTATAATCTTAGGGTGGGGATTGAGGATGGTATCCTAACGTAGCACAAAGGTCAAACATCACAAAGGAAAAAGTGACAGATTTGGAGCAGAATCAATAATGTAACTTTTGGACTTCCGCCAAGATGGCAGCGTAGGTGGTCGCACTCGCTGCCCGCACATCCAGAATGTCCATACAACTAATGCAGTAGCAAAAATTTAAACAACCAGAACGGACAGAATCGAACTGAAGGGAAGTCCGACACCCAGGAGGTAGGAGAAGACAAACATCCAGGCCGGTGAGCGGGGCAGAAACGGGCGGAGGA
>PVJI01025591.1:0-20234 GCA_004026765.1 Micronycteris hirsuta | reverse complement strand
CATTGAAATTAAGAACAATAACCAGACAGTAACCAGAGGGGAGGTGGGAGGGGATAGTGTTGGGGGGGAGGGTTTTCAGGAACAACTAACTATAAAGGACACATGGACAAAACCAAGGGGAGGTAGAAAGGCGGGGATAGCTTGGGTGAGGGGGAGTGGTGGGGGGTAAATGCAGACAACTGTACTTGAACAACAATAAAATAATTATTAAAAAAACAATTGAATGTAAAAAACAAACTAAGCAAACAAGAGCAGAGAATCATGGATACTCAAAGCATTTTTTTTTGGTTGTCAGATGGTAGTAGGGTGTGGAGGAATGGGTAAAGAGGTGAGAGGATTAAGCAGTACAAATAGGTAGTTATAGAATAGCCATGGGGATATAAAATACAGTAGAGGAAATGGAGTAGGCAAACAATTTATACACGTGACCCATGGACATGAACAATAGTGGAAGGATTGCCTGAGGGAGTGGGAGTGCTGGGTGGAGGGTGTCAAAGGGAAAAAATTAGGAGAACTATAATAACATAATCAATAAAATATAATTAAAAATTAATGTACACAATTAAAAAAAACTGGTGATGGTAGAGCCCCACAAGTTGGTACCTATTTCCCTCTCTCTCTCTTTGCAGTCTTTATTGTAATATGTTCTGCTGCACAAAGTTAAAGTGCATTAACTTTTGCACAAAAGTCTAAACCAGGAGCAAAACAAAACAAAAAACAGAATGTTTTCTATTTCTTTCTCACTATGTTCCTTCTCTAACAATCTTGATTTCAAATTCCCTTAGAGACAATGTACTGCACTTAATAGTGTCTTCATCCTAAATTTATGTTTACCTAGAACCTATGAATGTGACCTTACTTGGAAATATGGTTTTTGCGGGTGTAATCAAGTTAAGAAAAGGTCATACGAGATCAGAATGGGTCCTAAATAGAATGACTCGTGTCCTTATAAGAAGAGGGAATTTTAGACAGAGCGACACAAACAACACGCATACAGGGAGAAGACCATGTGAAGATGTAGACAAAGATTGGTGTGATGGATTTAAAAGCCAAGGAACACCAAGGATTGCTAGTAACCTCCAAAAACTAGGAGAAAAGCATGGATCAGATTTTGCCTCAGAGTCTTCTAGAGGAACTAGATCACCGACACCTTGATTTTGGACTTCAGGCCTCATAAACTGTGAGAGGATAAATTTCTGTTGTCTTCAGCCATCCAGTTTATAATATTTTGTTATGACAGCCCTAGGAAGCTAATACAAATATGGATTCTCTTGTTGTATTATAAGAGTTAGGAATGGTAAGGCAAATAAGAAAAGCAGAAAGATTAAGATTTCAAGATCTTATCTTGAGGTTTTTAGCAGGGCCTACAAGCTTGCTTGGATAAACTTTGAGGACATTATACTAAGTGCAATAAGCCAGTTACAAGAAGACATATACTGTAAAATCTCACTTTTATGAGGGATATAGAAAAGGCAAATTTATAGAGACAGAAAGTACAGTGTGGGTGCCAGGGACTAGAGACACGAGGGAATGAAAAGTTACTGTTTAATGAGTATAGAGTTTCAGTTTTACTAGAAAAAAAGAGTTTTGGAGATGGATGGTGGTGATGGCTGTACAACAGTGCGAATGTACTCAATGCCACTGAACTGTACACTTAACAGTGGTTAAGATGGTAAATTTTGTTATGTGTATATTACCACAATTAAAATATTAAAAAAGAAGGGCTAGCCCTGGCTAGGTACCTCAGTTGTTTAGATCATATGCCAGCATTGCAAATTCAATCCCTGGTCAGAACACATACAAGAATCAACCAATGAATGCATCAGTACGTGAAACAACAAATCTCTCTCTCTCTCTCTCTCAAATCATTTTTAAAAATTAAAAATAAATTAAAAAATAAGAAAAGGGCTAGCCTACAAAGTCACTTCTGGCCCCTTCCACCTCTCTATCCTCATTCTTCTCCTCAATTTGTGCTCCAATAACCAGGAGTTTCTTTCTGTTCCCTAGCATACTAACATGGACCTTGACAAGATGCTACTCTCTCTGCCTAATTTTGAGTGTCCCTTTCTCACAGCACACTCTCCCTTGACACTACAGGCCAGCTTGAGGTCCAACTGCACATTCTCAAAGCACCCTGTACTTCTCCTTCCTAGTGTTTATTGTAGTTAAATAACTCTACAATCTATTGTTTCAGGCCTATGTCTGCAATTAGAATGTCAGCTCCACAAGGACACGTGTTCTGCTGCAATCAAGGAGTATCTTTTTGGTCACTGCTGTATCACTCTCCTAGAACAGTTAGATATTCAGTAAACATTTGCTCACGGTCTGAATAAATCACCCATTCATTGCTGATTCAAGCTCCTCACCTTCTACAATCTAAGGCCTGTGAGCCTGAGGAATGTGCCTTGAAAACTGACTTTGAAGAACACACAGAGCTGATCCAACTCAGAGCCAGGTGACACAAGCAAACAGTACACTCAATTACTTCCCAAAACAGATGTCATTTAATTAATCTATGGAGCCTGGCTGAGCAGAGAACCAATGCCAAGAAAAATGGAGAGTCTTGAGTGATATTTGCCTGATAAAAGAAAATGAAACAGAGAGTACCTCTTAGTGATTGGTGTTTTTCTCTCTCTCACCTTGCATTTCTGTTAATGTTGTTGGTTGCAAACAACAGAGATCAGCTCTGTGTTTGTACAATCCATGTGTTACTGGAGGATGTGGCTGAGGCCAGGGCAGAACATAATGGAGCTACAGGAATGCTATGGGGAGTGAACAACTGCATGCTCTTCCCTCATCTTTGTATTCTTTGCTCATAATGGAAAGATAACATCTGGTTGGCTAAGCTTAGGTTATAAGCATGCTCCCCTCAACACACTAAGATAAACAAGGTAATGTCTAGCTTATTCAGGTTTCACAGTGGGTTTCAGTGTCCCACTAAATATGTATACAATGGGTACATTAATTAATTAATTATTAAGGTGCAAGTAACTTCAAATCATACGCAACTGGCTTAAATAACAAAGAAATGTATTATTTTACAAAACGCAAAGTCTGAAGGTAGGGATCCTTTTGGGTTGTTTAATTCAGTACCTCAAGCTCCCATTCCTTTTTGCCTTGCCATTCTGTGAAACTCAATGCATTGAGTTTGTTTTTAGAAGCTGCCTTGCCTTGCTGGCTGCTTAGCCTCAGCATCACTTCTTGATAGGGCAGTATCAAAAGACAAATCAGGGAATGGGTACTTCCTTGTATGTTTTCTTTTCAGATCAAGGAAGCCTTTTCCATAACACCAGTGGACCTCTTGTCTGTCTCACGAGTCAAGAGAGTGTCACATTCTCCTTCTTTAGCCAATTCCTAAAAAGAGAAATTGGACCTCTATGATTGGCTTAAACCAAGAGTTCTCAAACTTCTTGGCCTCAGGACATCTTCATACTCTTAAAAATTGAGATCTCAAAGAGCTTTGGTTTATAAGAGAAATACCTGCCAATTTTTATAATATTAGAAATTAAGACTGAGAAATGTATTTTAAGTATATTTTATTGATGATACTATTACAGTTGTCCCATTTTTTCTCCCCTTTATTCTCCTCACAGCCCTGCACTCCCTCTCTCACCAGCATTTCCCCCTCAGTTCGTGTCCATGGGTCACACATATAAGTTGTTTGGCTTCTACATTTCCCATACTATTCTTAACCTCTCCCTTTCTATTTTGTACCTAACGTTTATGCTTCTTATTCCTTGTACCTTTTTTCCTATTCTCCTCCCTCCCCCTCCCCACTGATAACCCTCCATGTGATCTCCATTTCCTGTTCTAGTTGTTTGCTTAGTTTGTTTTTGTTTTTTCCTGTTCAGTTGTTGATAGTTGTGAGTTTGTTGTCAGTTTACTGTTCATATTTTTGATCATCTTCTTTTTCTTAGATAAGTCCCTTCAACATTTTATGTAATAAGGGCTTGGTGATGATGAACTCCTTTAAATTGACCTTATCTAGGAAGCACTTGATCTGCCCTTTGATTCCAAATGATAGCTTTGCTGGATAGAGTCAACTTGGATGTAGGTCCTTGCCTTTCATGACTTTGAATGGTTCTTTCCAGCCCCTTCTTGCCTGCAAGGTTTCTATAGAGAAATCAGCTGACAGTCTTATGGGAACTCCTTTGTAGTTCCTTTTCTCTTTTCTCTTGCTGCTTTTAAGATTCTCTCCTTCTCTTTAATCTTTGGTAATGTCATTATGATATGCCTTGGTGTGTGTTTCCTTGAGTCCAACTTCTTTGGGACCCTCTGTGCTTCCCTGGACTTGTATGTCTATTTACTTTGCCAAATTAGGGAAGTTCTCTTTCATAATTTTTCAAATAAGTCTTCAATTTCTTGCTCTTCCTCTTCTCCTTCTGGCACCCCTATGATTCAGATGTTGGAATGTTTAAAGTTGTCCCAGAGATTCCTAAGCCTCTCCTTATTGTTTTACATTCTTGTTTCTTCATTCTTTTCCAGTTGAATGTTTACTTCTTCCTTCTGGTCCAAATCATTTATTTGAGTCCCAGTTTCCTTCCCTTACCCTGTTGGCTCCCTATATATTTTTCTTTTTTTTTAAGATTTTATTTTTATTTTTAGAGAGAAGGGAAGGGAGGGAGACAGAGAGGGAGAGAAACAGCAATGTATGGTTGCCTCTCATATGGCCCTCACGGGGGACCTGGCCCGCAACCCAGGCGTGTGCCCTGACTGGGAATCGAACCTCAGACCCTTTGGTTCATAGCCCGTGCTCAATCCACTGAGCTACATCAGCCAGGGCCCTATGTATTTTTCTTTATTTCACTTTTCATAGCCTTCACTTTTTCCTCTATTTTTCAACCATACTCAACCATTTCTGTAAGCATCACGATTACCAGTGTTTTGAACTCTGCATCAGATAGGTCGGCTATCTCTCGTTGCTTAGTCCTTTTCCTGGAGTTTTGATCTGTCCCTCATTTTGGCCATATTTCTTCATCTGTGCTAAGACGAAGTGCTATATCGTAAGGGGAAGAGCCTTAGGTATCTGCAAGAGCGGGGCAACCTAGGTCACTGGGTTGTGGTGCTGTATTTGAAGGAGAAGTGCAAAAGAGAACAATGCCACTTGCTCAGCTCTTGGCTGGCTTTCAGTTACTTCCCCTACTACCCACAAGCAAATAGGGCCCTTCTGGTGTTGATATCTGGGTGGGTGGGTTTGTGTAGGTTCTATAGCCCTGTGGGCATCTCCAAGGAACTCTCTTGTGAGACTGGGAGTTTCTCCCGCTCCTGGAACCCCCACAGGTTTGTATAGCCAGAGGTTTTGAGGCTTTATTTCCCCACGCTGGAGCCCTGGGTTGCATGGTCTGTCTCATTCCCCAGTTGTTCCTCCCCATTTATCTGCATGCAAATGTGGGACCACCCAGTCTTCTAGCCACTGCCTTGCCATCCCGGCTGCCCATCTCTACCCTTCCTACCAGTCTGAATGTATGTTTCCTCTTTAACAACTTGGTTGTAGGACTTCCATACAGTTCAATTTTCTGGCAGTTCTGGTTGTTGTTGTTTTTTAAATTTGTTGTTGTCCTTCTTTTGGTTGTACAAAGAGACAAAGTGTATCTACTTATGCCTCCATCTTGGGCAGAAGGCCAAGACTGAGAAATTTTAAAAAATAATTGCAGCCCTGGCTGGTGTGGCTCAGTGGATTGAATGCCGGTTCTATTCCCAGTCAGGGTACACGCCTGGATTTCAGGCCAGGTCCCCAGTAGGGGGTGCACAAGAGGCAACAACACATTGATGTTTCTCTCCCTTTCTTGCTTCTTCCCTTCCCCTTTCTCTAAAAATAAATATATAAAATCTTTTTTAAAATTTCAAAATAAAAAATGATTGTAAAACAAAACAACAAAATGTACTAACTTGTGTATTTTTATGTAGATGCAAGGAAAACTTTGGAATTTCAAAGTAGTGATATATTGGATGATAATAAGGTTACAGAGATTATAGCAGCTACAACTGAAGATAGCTAGTAACAACACAGTAATACTGTGATCAAATGAAATTAATCTGTAAAAACACATTACTTATATGTTAAACATTAGAGTTCTATAAAGTATGAGGATACACAAACACATTCTATTCATTGTCAGAGTGATGGCATCGTGATATGTCATGTAACCTCTGGAAGACTCCACTGTATGCTTGTGAAATAACGAGAGTGAAAAAGGAAAATAACATCACGGGAAGCAGCCCAAGTGTCCATCAGTAGATGAGTAAATAAAACAGCTATGGTATATTTACACAATGGAATACTACTTGGCTATAAAAAAGAAAGTTTTACCCTTTGTGACAGTATGGATGGACCTGGAGCACATTATGCTAAGTGAAATAAGCCAGTCAGAGAACAAGAAATACCAAATGATTTCACTCATATGTGGAATCTAATGAACAAACTAAACTAACAAGAAAAATGGGGACAGGCTCATAGATGGAGAGCAGGATGATAGCTACTTGGGGGTTATGGGGTGGAGGGATTGAGTAAAAAGGAGAAAGAACTCATGGACATGGACAACAGTGTGGTGATTGCAGGGGGGAGGATGTGGGTAGAGGTGGAAGATGGTATAAGGGGGATAAATGGTAATGGAAAAATATAATAAAAAATAAACTATTAGCCCTGGCTGGTGTAGCTCAGTGGATTGAGCGTGGGCTGGGAACCAAAGGGTCCTGGTTCAATTCCCAGTCGGGGCACATGCCTGGGTTGCAGGCCAGGTCCCCAGTGAGGGCCATGTGAGAGGCAACCATACATTGCTGTTTCTCTCCCTCTCTTTCTCCCTCCCTTCCCCTCTCTCTAAAAATAAAAATAAATAAAATCTTAAAAAAAAACTATTAAAAAAGAAAAAAGGAAATAATAAATAAATAAAAATAAAGATCACTGCTGATCAAAAAATATAAAGCATTTCTTATAAATATTTGACTTCAACAAAAATTTCTGAAACATATGTTTTCTAATTTTTCACATTAAAAATGGAAAGCTTAAAGAAAGAAAAGAAAAAGAAAAGGACATTATAAAGAGTTTTAAACTTATAGTCTGAAAGGATCTTGGGGATACCTGCCCCACTTCCAGAGTTCCAGACTACACTTTGAGAACCATTAGGTTAAATCAATCAGGACTCAGTTCTGAGTCACCAAGGAGAAGAGTGGGTCCTGGAACCAAAGCAAGGCCCTGACAGCTTGGAAAAAGGGGGGCAACATACAGAGCCTGGCAGAGTAGGTCAGAGGGAATTCCCTAAAGACAAGAAAGAAAGTGAAGAAGTGGGTCTGGGCAACCATAAATTAATAAGTAATATCCTCAAATCTCTCTCCCCTGGACATGTTAGACGCACTCTTCAAGTCAGCTTCTCTCCTTTTGAATGCTGGGCACACTCGTCTGTAGAACCCTTCTTCCTTCAGATGTGTTCATAGCCCTGATGAATTTGTGTAGGCATTTGATCATCTCTTATTTTTTTTTAATCTTTTTTTAAATTTTTTTTAAAGATTTTATTTATTTATTTTCAGAGAGAGGAGACGGGAGGGAGAAAGAGCAATGTATGGTTGCCTCTCACATGGCCCTCATTGGGGACCTGGCCTGCAACCCAGGCATGTTCCCCGACTGGGAATCGAACCGGGACCCTCTGGTTCCCAGCCCGCACTCTATCCACTGAGCTACACCAGCCGAGTGGTCATCTCTTATTATATATTGATTTCATTAGATCAGTGTTTCCTAAGCAGCAGCCACTGGAGAACCACCTTAGCATGCTTGCCAAGACCAAGTACCACTTTGGCTATTATCTACTTAATCTTTATCATTAAATCAACTCAATTTATTTCAAAAAGAACATTTTATTTACTATCCACCCCATTGATTGAGAGTCTCTTTAAGCTTCTGCAAGGAGTCAGAGGGAAAATGATCCACCAGACTATCGATTCTGCATTAGAATTACATTTGTGTGTGGGTTAAATTGGTTTTAAAAGCCTGTTCTGTTTTCATTGCCTTATCAGATGCTGTGGTCCAGTCAAACCTAGTGTTTAAATGATGTGGTTTCTTAGAGGAGTTTTCTTTCCTAGAAAGTCAAATCAAGCTCTTAGACCATCATTAATTGCATCTGGGGCAAGACAAAAGAGGAAGTTTTAAATTCCTGGGTTTTTTTCACTCTTCCCCTCCAAAATTAAAGGCAAAAAAGGAAACCAAACGTGTAACTACGCCCCCTTTTTCCTGCTACCCCTCCCCCTTGGTCCCTCCTGAGGGTCAGCCTTATTCATAAGGCCTTGGAGGTAGGAGGCCCCAGTGGCTCAGAACAGCTGTGGAAGCGCCAGATTCTCAGAAGTTGCTCATCCTTAAACCAGGGAGAACAAGGAAGGGTAGAGGGGGGTGGGGCAGACACAGGAGACGAGCTGGGGGTGGGGGTGACGGTGGGGGTGGGTGGAGAGTTAGACTGACCTAAAGAGCAACCTATTGAAGAGGAGAGAGAGATGGAGAAACCGAAAAGCAGAAATTTGAATATCAGCAAAGAAAAAGGGGCAACACAAAGGGAGGCCAGGAAGAAGAAAAGGTCAGAGAAAGACAAAGGGAAGCAGAGACAGAAATAAAGGAAGACCAGAAAGAGTAAAGAAAAGTGCATAGAGCGGGCTCTTTTAACCCCCATGTAGAAGAATGATTACCATTTTGTGAGTACCACTCCACTGAATTTTTTTAGGGCAATCTCATTTCTGTCATGCCCAAGTCCTTGCAGGGCACCTGTCACCTGTCCTTACAAATCCGGTGGGCTTTAGGGAACCAATGTAGGTTTGGAACAAAGGCAGACACACCTAGAGCGGAGATTCAGGAAAACTAGATCAGGCAGCAAGGAGACCAAAGGTGGAGTAACCAGCTAGAAGGCCTTTTCACAAGTCCTGGCAAAAGGGACAAGAATTAGGCTAGTTGGTCAGTGAGGAGAGAAAGACGAGCTGCAACAACATGATGTTGTTACCACATGGCCACCTTTCCAAAAGCTCCCCTCACATACAGGGTTTTATTCTATTTGCTCCATCAACTTCACCTTTGCAGGAAATATTATATTCATTGTACAAATGAAGAACTGAGTCTCAGAAAGGGAAGTGATTGTCTAAGATTCCTCGGGACTACTTAGTCCTAGTGCTTACTAGGTGCCAGGTCCACTTAAGCTACTTTGAATATATGAGTATATTTGATTCTCACAACCACCTTATAACATTAAAGAGGGATTAATATCCTCATTTCTCACAATTTGCAGAGCTGCACAACTGTTCCTGGACTCCCTTGGGAAGACAGCCTATTGGCTGTCATCCTTGCTGGGGCCGAGGCTCCTCCCTCTCCCAAAGTAACCACCCCCACTCCTCCTTTGGGGGAATCAGTTAGTGCTGGAATGAGTCTGAGCTCACATGTTTGCTGGCCATTAGAGCTGCTTTTAGAGAAGCAGTATCACTCACATTCTTTCTAGGGCTAAAGCTGGAAACCAGGGCTAAGGATTCCTCAGCATACTCCTTGTGCATTTTCCTCCTTCCACATTGCTGCCCCCTGATCCAAGCCATCATCTTCTCTCATCTGGATTACTGCAACAGCCGCCTCCCAGTCTCTCCGATCAGGGTAGTAGACAGTTGTGTCTTGTGCACTGCACTAGGGTATCTGGCAGAGGGGCCCAATAGGGGCTGAAGTCCAGCCTGAATTCTGGTGCTGTCATGCACCCTGGTGTGGGGCTGCATCTACAGAAAAAAGGGGCATCTTTCTCTTTAGACAAAGGCCATTTTTTCCCAAGGCAAGTGCCATGGAGGATACAACTTTTTCAAAGTGGTACAATGATAGGCACACAGCACCTAAATAGTGACATTGTTCTTGCTTTCACCCTTGCCTCCTTTAACCTATTGTCTCAGCAGCCAAAGCAGTCCTGTGAAAACCTAAGTTGATCACACCCCTCTTCTGTTCAAAATACTCCCACAGCTCCTACTTCATTCAGTCAAAATCAAAGTCCTTATAGTGGCTTAGAAAGCCCCACTTTATCTGGCCTCCCAATACTAGTATAATATTTTATTAAATATTTTGTTTATTTTTAGAGATGGGGGAGGGAGAGAGAAAGAAGGAGAGAGAAGCATCAATCGGTTGCCTCTCGCACAGCCCCAACCAGAGACCTGGCTCACAGCCCAGCAGGTGCCCTGATTGGAATCAAACCGGCCCCCTTTTGGTTTGTAGAATTCTGTCCAATCCAGTGAGCCACACCAGTCAGGGCTCACTATAATCTTAACTCCTAACCTCCAACCGCACAGTCACTCTATCCCAGCTGCACTGGACTTCTTTCAGTTTCTTAAACATACCAAAACCATTCCTTCTGCCTGGAATTCTTTTCCTCCAGATATCCACATCCCCAGCTCCTCATCCTTCCAGTCTCAGCTAGAATGTCATCTCCTTAAAGAGGCCTTTCCTGACTACCTACCATGGTTCTTCCCACTCCAACCCCAAGTCACACTTTATTGCATTTTTCTTTTTTTTATTTTCTTCATGTAACTTACTACTTTCTGAAGTTACCTTGTTTATTAAGTATCTATCTTGTCTTACCAGTAAGCAACCTAATTAAAGCTGACCCCACATCTGCCTTGTACTTCATTGTATCTACAGCATCTAGAACAGCACCTGGCCCAAAGCAGATGCTGAATAAATGTGTGTTGAATGGATTAATCTATGTTTTTTGTCTAGCAACAAAAAGTGCAGCCTCAACTAGACGGTCTCATATAATATGCTCACCCCTATGGGGGAACAAAGCTGATATTTAGGGAACAGATGTAGGATACCCTCAGTTCCATTAAGTCCCACATTAGTACCTAGAGCACAAGTTTCTTTGATTATTGATCCTGAGGACTGGGAAGGAAAAAAAATTGTAACATCATTTGAATTGCAGCAAGCACTCTCACTTCCAAAATTTCCTCCATCACTGCATCACTCATTCAGTATTCAAAGTCCTAAAAGAGAGCCAAATTTGGGTCAAGTACCTATATGGTGTCTATACTAGGGAAGGTAAAATAAAAAAAGATCTGGCCCTATTGACTTTTGTAAGAAGAGCCAGCAGTGGGAAGGAAGCAGGTGGTGGGAATTCCCCTCCTGCTGGGACTACACACAGTGGAAAGTATGAAACTGGATAGCCCTAAAAACAACAACTGTCATGTTTTTAGACAATGACGTAGGAGACAGTCTGAAGCAATCACTTGACAATTTCCATGAGGCCATGGAAGGGAGGTGGTGAGGTCCTTAAAGGTACTGGCTGGTATGGCCATCTTGGCAGGAAATATGAAGGCAAAACCAGAGCAAGTGTCAAAACTGGTCAAGGAAGCAATGGGCCTAGAGAGTCTTCCTATCACCAAGCTGAGGACAGATCTCCTCTGGGGAAATTGTTTTCTTTTAAATTTTTTTAATTTTCAAAATCCCTTCAAGATTCTTTTAAGTCTTGGCTCTCTGAGGCCCAGGATTGTATTGATTTATTTAATCACTGTGCCAGATAGACGCAAGGAAAATCTCCCCAAATTCCCACCTCCATATGCCTGTGCATTTGTTCAGGCAGAACTTACACCTCACTTCTTTTTCTTTTTTAAGATTTTATTTATTTATTTTGAGACAAGGGAAAGGGAGGGAGAAAGAGAGGGAGAGAAACATCAATGTGTGGTTGCCTCTCAGGCACTCCCCACTGGGGACCTGGCCCGCAATCCAGGCATGTGACCTGATTGGGAATCCAACCGGTGACCCTTTGGTTCGCAGGCCAGTGCTCAAGCCACTGAGCCACACCAGCCAGGGCCTTATACCTCACTTCTAACCAACAGAACATGGCAAAGAGGATGGGTTGTCACTCCCTTGAAAATGTTATACGTGACTCTGCCTTAGAAGAGGGACTAAAGTCAGAGGGATTCTCCCTTGCTGGTTCTGAAGAAGCCAGCACCCGTAATGCTGCCTGGTGAGACTCTGAAGCAGAGAACTCAGCTTAGCTGTGCTGAGACTCTTGACCCACAGACACTGGAGATAATAAATAAATGTGTGTGATGTTTTAAGCCACTAAATTTATGGTCATTTATTACGCAGCAATAGAAAACAAATGCAATTCTACTCCTTAGTGGCTTCATGATCAATCCAGACATGGTACCTCATGGAGATAATAATAGCACTTTCCTCATAAGGTTATTATAAGGATACCATGACTTTAATTTTGTTAAGGGCTTAGAACAGTTCCTGGAATATATATGAGTGTTTTTAGCTTGTTGTTTTTTTTTTTTTTTAAGGGGGATGATCCTATCTTCGTCCCAATAGCTTCTACATTTAAACTGTTAAGCTTGCTTATGCTGTCAATTTTACCACCTCTGCAAGAACTCACAAGTTTCTGGACCATTGCTTACCCTATTTAGTATTGCTTACCCTATTTAGTTCCCAGCCCGCGCTCAATCCACTGAGCTACACCAGCCAGGCCCCATTTTAACTATTTTAAAGTGTACAATTTAGTGGCATTAAGTACAACTATTACCACTATTTCCAGAACATTTTCATTATCCCAAATGGAAAACCCCATGTCCATTAGTCATCCCCATTGGTTCTCCCACCCCCCCAGCTGCTGAAACCAAAACTATGCTTTCTATCCCTTCGGATTTGCCTATTTTGGATATTTTATATATGTGGAATCATACATTGTACACTATGTGGCTTATTTTTTCTATGTGGTCTTTTGTGTCTGGCTTCTTCATCTAGCATGACGTTTTCAAGTTTCTTCCATATTGTAGCATGTATCAGTACATCATTCCTTTTTAATGGCTGAATAATACTCCAATATATGGATATAGTATAGTTTGATTATCTACTCATCAATTCAGGGACATTTGAGAGGTTTCTACCTTTGGTTTTGTGAATACTGTTGCTCTGAATATTTGTATACAAGATTTTGCTTGACAACCTGTTTTTAACTCCTTTGGCTATGTACCTAGAAGTGGAATTTCTGGGTCGTATGGTAATTCTATGTTTCACTTGTTGAAGAATCACCAAAGTGTTTTCCATAGTGGCTGCAACATTTTACATCTCCACCAGACATATGAGTGTTCCAATTTCTCCATATCCTCACCAATTCATGTTAATTTCTGCTTTCTTCTTAATTGGAGCCACCCTGGTAGGTGGGAAGTGGTATCTCATTGTGGTTTTGTTTTGCATTTGTATATCTTCTTTGGATACATGTCTATCAAGTCCTTTGCTTATTTATAATTAGGTAATTTGTCTTTGTTGTTGCTGAGCTGCAGGAGTTGGTTATATAGTCTAAACACTAGTTTCTTATCAGATGTACGATTTGCAAATATATTCTTCCATTCTGTGAGTTGTCTTTTCACTCTCCTCATAGTGTTCTTTCATGCTTTCATTTCTTTTCCTATGGTCATCTCTGCGGAACTTCTTTGTCAGTGTTTGCCTGGCTGCTCCATAGGTAGAGAGGAGGGTTGATGATGCTTTCATTTTTTTTAAGATTTTATTTATTCATTTTTAGACAGAAGGGAAGAGAGGGAGAAAGAGAGGGAGAGAAACAGCAATGTGTGGTTGCCTCTCACATGGCCCTCACTGGGGACCTGGCCTGCAACCCGGGCATGTGCCCTGACTGGGAATTGAACCAGGGACCCTTTGGTTCGCAGCCTGCACTCAATCCACTGAGCTACACCAGCCAGGGCAAATGACGACTCTTTAATTTTGATAAAGTCTAATGTACTTACTTTTAAAACTTTGTTGCTTGTGGTTTGATGTCATACCTAAGACACTGTTGCTATATTCAAAGGTTGTAAAGGTTTACTCCTATGTTTTCTTGAAATAATTTTATAGTTTTAATTGTTATATTGTTTTTTATATAGGTTCCTGATCTATTTTTAGTACATTTTTGTATATGGTATGAGGCAATGGTTCGGTTTCATTCTTTTCAATGTGAATATACATTTCTCTCAGCACCACTTTTTAAAATATTTTATTTATTTTTATTTTTTTAGTTAAGATTTTATTTACTTATTTACTTATTTTTAGAGAGAGGGGAAGGGAGAGAAAAAGAGAGGGAGAGAAACATCAATATGTGGTTGCCTGTCAGGCACCCCCCACTGGGGACCTGGCCTGCAACTGAGGCATGTGCCCTGACTGGGAATCGAACCAGTAACCCTTTGGTTCACAGGCCAGTACTCAATCCATTGAGATACACCAGCCAAGACACAGCACCGTTTTTTTGAAAAGACTATTCTTTCCCCTTTGAATGGTTTTGGAAATCCTGTTGCAACTCAGTTGACCCTAGATGTATGGGTTTATTTCTGGAATCTCAATTCTATCCCATGAATCTAGATATCTATCCTTATGCCATTACCAAACTGGTTTGATTACTGTAGTTTAGTAGTAAGTTTCAATATCAGGAAGTGTGAGTACCCAACTTTGTTCTTTTTCAAGATTCTTTTGAGCTATTCAGAAGACTGTTTTAATTTTTAATATCCACTCTCTATATCACTTTCTGTAGCTTACAGTTAGTTTGGGCTTTCAAGAAGAAACAATGTCCTTTGTTTTACAGCAGATTGAGTGCTAACTTTCTAGTGTTGATGAGTATTTATAGGCTAGTTGAGAGTGGCAATGCCCAGTTGATTTCTCTGGTTAAAAAATTGTAGAATTAGCCCGGCTAGTGTAGCTCAGTGGATTGAGCGCAGGCTGGGAACCAAAAGGTCCTGGTTCGATTCCCAGTCAGGGCACATGCCTGGGTTGCAGGCCAGGTCCCCAGTGAGGGCCATGCGAGAGGCAGCCATACATTGCTCTTTCTCCCTCCCTTCTCCTCTCTCTAAAAATAAATAAATAAATAAAATCTTTTTAAAAAATTGTAGAATTACCTGAAAATGCTACATAAGTGTTTTTGAAGGTTACTTCTTCCAGGTAGCCTTAAAATTGAAATATGAAGTTGCAATCATTTTTTTGCTGATATAAATGGATCAGTGGTTTAGAATTCATTTATTTGAAAAACACAAATTCAATCTAAACCTGAATTCAGTCCAAAAAGCCTGGAGAAGCTGCTTTCTCTTGACATAGCACTCTCATCTAGCAAAGTGAGGTGTGGGAGCTCTGATTTGTTAGTTACATATGTAGCTAGGCTTCTATTTTTCTTCCTGTTTTCATGAAAAAAGTCAGAATTGGTGGTTGCCATGGAGAGAAGAGCCGACTAGGCGGGGACAGCAAGCTTGGGACCGCGAGCTGACGCCAGAGGCAACAAAGGTTGGAGCGTGGCTACCACCATGAGCGGCCGAAGTCGAGGTAGAAAGTCCTCCCGCGCCAAAAGCCGGGGCAAAGGCCGAGTTCGCCCTGCTCCTGACCATGGCCCGCACGATCCGGACCCTCCGCAGTGCCAGAGGCTCGGTGAGAAAACCCAAGCAGCGCAGGTGCAGGCTGGCGCGGGTTGGGGTGGCCTGGAAACCGCTGCGCCCGCGCCGCCCTGCGGGCTGGGCGAGGAGGCTGCCTGCCAGCTCCCGCTGGACTGCGGCCTCGCGCTCCGAGCGGCTGGGGAGCGCGGGCAGGCTGCGACCAGGCTTGGCCTGGGGAAGGCCCCTTCCATTTCGGAGCGCCTGATGACAGACACTGTCTTCGTAGGAACCTCGGGAACTGTGGGAAGGCCGAAAAATGGCCCCCGCGGTCGAAATCTGCGTGGGCGTGCTGGGAAGAAGGCCCCAGTGGGGAAGGGGCCTCAGGCCATAGCTGGTGGGAAGCCAAAGAGAGGGACCGCTGGGGAGTGTGCGTCTGCTCCCGTGGCAGTGGAAGAGGAGGTAGAGCCGGATGCAGGGTCAGGGTCCCCGGCGACGAATGGCAGCATGGATACGCTGGAGACCGTTCAGCTGAAGCTGGAGACCATGAACGCGCAGGCAGACAGGGCCTACCTCCGTCTATCTCGCAAGTTTGGGCAGTTGCGACTGCACCATCTAAAGCGAAGGAACCTCCTCATCCAGAATATCCCGGGCTTTTGGGGGCAAGCGTTTCAGAGCCACCCTCAGCTATCATCCTTTCTGAACAACCAAGATAAAGAAATACTCAGCTACTTGAACAGGTTGGAGGTGGAAGAGCTCGGCCTTGCCAGATTAGGTTACAAAATCAAGTTCTACTTTGGGCGCAACCCCTATTTCCAAAATAAGGTGCTTATCAAGGAATATGGTTGTGGCCCTTCGGGCCAGGTGGTGTCACGTTCTACTCCAATCCAGTGGATCCCAGGCCACGACCTCCAGTCCGTAAGCCAGGGGAGCCCAGAAGAGAACCCTAGCTTCTTTGGGTGGTTTTCAAACCACGGCTCTATTGAGTCTGACAAGATTGTCGAGATAATTAATGAGGAACTATGGCCCAATCCCCTGCAGTACTACCTTATGAGTGAAGGGGCACCTGGAGAGAAGGGAAAGGAGGGCGGGCAAGTTCCAGCAAGGAAGCCAACGGAGACTCCTGAGCCTGGGGTAAACAAATCCAAGTAATTTTGCACAAGGCTCCCTTCTCCTGCTGGTGTCTGGCTGACCACATGTGTTTACTGTCTGCCTCTTCACGTTGGCGTCTATGGACTCTTTTCCCTTTGAACTTCAGTTACAAGAATATGGCATTTATGATCATGTTCTTTTGCCTCCCCATGGTCTTGCTTATTTACATTTGTGTCACAGGTTATGTGATCTTACTCCTACTGTTTATATGTTAAACATACGTGTTTCAGATGTGTGCACTGCCTTTATCTACATGCCTGGACTCAGTTCTCGGCTCTGGCCTTTCCCAGCTGTCTTTTAATATGGACACTCATGAGTCATTCTCCAAGAGGACCAATGCATCCTTAAGCTCTGCTCCTTCAGGGCTGGTGACTTCGGTGGGCTTTTCATTCATGCTGGCTATGCATGCCGCATATGGCAGGATTTTGTGTTGCTGTTGCAAAATGAAGCTAGTGCACATGGTACTGGCCATCAGACAGAACTGATTGTTTAATGGCCATGGGGTCACTAGCCAAGGCACCACCTACAGGATCTCTGGCTTTGGACAGGGGTCCATGCTATCCTGATGGACATGCAGCAGAGTGGCACTTGACTGCAGGGCATGAATGAGGTTCAGGGTGAGAAGCAGTTTGCCATGTGTTCGATACCAACACGGATCACCTCCTGCCTCTGAGCCCTTTCACTGGTGAACCTTCATCAAGCTTTGCACTGTGCCTCATCGCTATCAGGCCGTTGAGTTTTGCCTAGATTGTTATTGGCTCCAGTTGACTTCCTGTTCTACAAGGGCCTCCAGAACTGCCTGTGGACCCAGGCCCCCTGCCAGTGCGTGAGACACACATCTACCCTCCCCAGCCTTCTAGAAACCCTATTTGCTGTCAGGCTGATGGGTGGGCTGGTACATGTGAACAGGTACTCAGTGTCATCATGCTGTGGTTCCAGATGAGGGTGGGGACTACGCTCATGTAGAATCTAGGTACCTTTCTCAATTCCCCTTATCCCTTTATCATATGTGATCAGAATGCTATAGTGGGGTTGCTGGGAAAGGTTATTTCGGATATGTAAGTCTATGTTAACTTCATTCACACCCTGAAAGTTTTGTTCAGTCTATTTCATCATTAATGTGTTTTATAAATAAGAGAAACAAGCCAAAACCAGAATGATGTTACTTTGGATGCTTTCTCTTTTGTTCTAGGTGCGGCCTTATGTATGTGAAATATTAATGCTGCTTATTTTGCCTCTAAGTACAATCTTAACCACAGTCCTCATTTTTGCCAAATGGGAGTATAGAGCTGTATAGGTCTGCTTTTCATTTCTTTTCAACTTTTTCGTCTTTATTATGGACATTTTCAGACATGCACAGAAGTTAAGAGGATGGTCCATGGACCCTATATACCTAACACGTGGCTGTATCAGTTATTAATTACGATCAACATGGTTTCACCTGTATCTCCCTCTTCCTGCCTGTGTTCTTTATCAGACGTCCAGGACACTGTGCCAATTCAACTGTGACTGTTTGCATCAGGTCTGCTTTTTTGCTTTTAATGTTAACTAACAAAGTTCCAGAGATGGGCCTTAGAATTGAAGGTCTTCAGAAATAACAAGAAGTCTCAAAAAGAGACAAAGGGGATACTTCCCCCCTGCATCCACAAAAAGAAGGGGACTGTTCTGTTGTAAATGTCTTTCTTTCCTGTGTAAGACAGGGACTCGTGTGACTGTTCGAATTGTTATTAGCTTGTTCTGATCTCATAACTCCAGTCTTGGAAGTATAATTTGGAAATTGTTGCTATGTTCTGTGAAAATAACTTCCCAAAAGTAACCTACCCGGACTGGTTGTCTTACTTACTAATTTGACACCCCAGTAATAATGCCATTATTTCTTTGTTCCTAAACAGTTTAAATAGTTGTAAACTTATATGCATGATGGAAAAATAAAAACCTGTACCGCTAAAAAAAATAAAAAAATAAAAAAAAATAAAAAAAAGAAAATGTTAGAATTGATCGCCATGTTGAAGATCACTCTGAAACTTATAACAAATAACAGCAACAGCATTCTTACTAAATTTACCTTAAACATTTTAAAATTGAAAAATATTTTTACATAATTGTAGACTCACATGCCGTTGTGAGGAATAATACAGAGAGATCCCTTATATACTTTGCCTAGTTTCCCCCAATGGCAACATTTTGCAAAACTATAGAATAATATCACATTCAGGATATTGACATTGATACCATCCACTGATTTTATTCAGATATTCTCAGTTTTGTTAATACTCATTTATGTGTTTGTGTGATTAAATTCTATACAATCTTATTACTTGTGTAGGTTCAGGTGTCTACCACCATAGTCAATACACAGAAGAGTTCCATCACCACAGGTGCCATTTGAAAACTGTTCCATTAATCAAATCATACAGTACATAAACTTTGGGGACTGGCTATTTTCACTCATCGTAATTCTATGGAGATTCACCCAAGTTGTTGCATGTACCAGTGGTTCATACCTTTTTACTGTCCCACAGTTATCTGGACTAACTCTAGCTTTTGGCTATTAAAAATAAAATTTGCCTTGACCAATGTGACGCTGTGGGGTGGGCATCATCCTGCAAATCAAAAAGTTGCTGGTTCAGCCCTGGCTGACATAGCTCAGTGGATTGAGTGCGGGCTGCGAACAAAGGGTTGCCGGTTCGATTCCCAGTCAGGGCATATGCCTGGGTTGCAGGCCAGGTTCCCAGTGGGGGCCACGTGAGAGGCAACCACACATTGATGTTTCTCCCCATCCCTTTCTCCCTCCATTCCCTTCTGTCTAAAAATAAATAAAATCTTTTTAAAAAGTTACTGGTTCAATTCTGGGTTGGGGCACATACCTGGGTTGTGGATTTGGTCCCTGGTCAGAGTGCCTCTGAGAGGTAACAGATGGATGTTTCTCTCTCACATTGATATTTTTCTCCCCCTCTTTCTTCCTCCCTTCCCCTCTCTCTAAAAATAAATTAATTAATTCTTAAAAAATAAAATAAAAATATCTCCAGGGAGGACATACAGAGGGCCCAGAGACATATGAAAAGATGCTTAGCATCACTAGTCATCAGAGAGATGCAAATTAAAACCACAATGAGATACCACCTCACACCAGTCAGAATGGCCATCATCAACAAAGCAACAGATAAGTGTTAGAGGGGATGTGGAGAAAAGGGAACCTTAGTGCACTGTTGGTGGGAATGCAGACTGGTGCAGCCACTGTGGAAAACAGTATGGAATTTCCTCAGAAAACTGAAAATGGAACTGCCTTTGACCCAGCAATTCCACTACTGGGATTATACCCTAAGAGCCCTGAAACACTAATCCAAAAGAACCTCTGCACCAATGTTCAGAACAACACAATTTACAATAGCCAAATGCTGGAAGCAACCTAAGTACCCATCAGCAAATGAGTGGATCAAGAAACTATGGTACATTTACACAATGGAATTCTACAGCAAAGAGAAAGAAAGAGCTTATACCCTTTGCAACAGCATGAATGGAACTGGAGAGCATTATGCTAAGCGAAATAAGCCAGGTGGTGAGGGACAAATACCATATGACCTCACCTTTAACTGGAACATAATCAACAAAAGAAAAAAGCAAGAAAAACATAACCAGAGACATTGAAATTAAGACCAATTTAACAATAGCCAGGGGGAGTGGGGAGGGGACAATGGGGAGAGGGGTTTTCAGGAACCACTATAGAGGACAGATGGACAGAACCA